>JASANA010012729.1:0-102220 GCA_030248095.1 Ptycholaimellus sp. GST1_10 | reverse complement strand
GGGAGAGTTGCGCTGGAAGACGTGGCCGTTGCGGCGGGGGGCGTAGGGCGTGGCAGCAACGGAGGCAGGGGTGGTGGGACGACTAGAGACAGCGATGGGGCCGGGGAGACCCAGCTCCAGCTTGCTCTCCCAGTCGAGGAGTGGGCAGACTCAGAAGATAGGCTACTGGAAGAGGGAGAGTTGCGCTGGAAGACGTGGCCGTTGCGGCGGGGGGCGTAGGGCGTGGCAGCAACGGAGGCAGGGGTGGTGGGACAGCTGAGCAGCGGATGGGCCAGACCCAGCTCCAGCTTGCTCTCCCCATCAGGAGATGGGCAGACTCAGAAGATAGGCTACTGGAAGAGGGAGAGTTGCGCTGGAAGACGTGGCCGTTGCGGCGGGGGGCCCGTCGGGCGTGGCGGCGACGGAGGGGGGGGTCCTGGAACAGCTGTCGAGCAGCAAATGGCGCAAACCCAGCTCCAGCTTGCTCTCCCCGAGTCAGAGATGGGCAGACTCAGAAGATAGGCTACTGGAAGAGGGAGAGTTGCGCTGGAAGACGTGGCCGTCAGGGCGGGGGGCGTAGGGCGTGGCAGCAACGGAGGCAGGGGTGGTGGGACAGCTGAGCAGCGGATGGGGCCAGAGCCAGCTCCAGCTTGCTCTACCAAGTAGGGAGGGGGTGGGCGGACTCAGAAGATAGGCTACTGGAAGAGGGAGAGTTGCGCTGGAAGACGTGGGGGGTGCAGGCGGGGGGCCCGTAGGGCGTGGCGGCGACGGAGGCAGGGGTGGTGGGACAGCTGAGCAGCGGATGGGCCAGACCCAGCTCCAGCTTGCTCTCCCAGTCAGAGATGGGCAGACTCAGAAGATAGGCTACTGGAAGAGGGAGAGTTGCGCTGGAAGACGTGGCCGTTGCGGCGGGGGGCGTAGGGGCGTGGCGGCGACGGAGGCAGGGGTGGTGGGACAGCTGAGCAGCGGATGGGCCAGACCCAGCTCCGGCTTTGTACCCATAGAGGAGTGGGCAGTTCAGAAGATAGGCTACTGGAAGAGGGAGAGTTGCGCTGGAGGTCAGCGTGGCCGTTGCGGCGGGGGGCGTAGGGCGTGGCAGCAACGGAGGCAGGGGTGGTGGGACAGCTGGGCGGCGGATGGGCCAGACCCCAGCTCCAGCTTGCTCTCCCGGAGTAGGAGATGGGCAGACTCAGAAGATAGGCTACTGGAAGAAGAGGGAGAGTTGCGCTGGAAGACGTGGCCGTTGCGGCGGGGGGCGTAGGGCGTGGCAGCAACGGAGGCAGGGGTGGTGGGACAGCTGAGCAGCGGATGGGCCGCAGAGCCCCAGCTCCAGCTTGCTCTCCCAGTAGGAGATGGGCAGACTCAGAAGATAGGCTACTGGAAGAGGGGAGAAGTTGCGCTGGAAGACGTGGCCGTTGCGGGGGGCAGAGAGGCATAGGGCGTGGCGGCAACGGGGAGAAGGCAGGGGAGGTGGGACGGCTGAGCAGCGGATGGGCCAGACCCAGCTCCAGCTTGCTCTCCCAGTAGGAGGATGGGCAGACTCAGAAGATAGGCTACTGGCAGAGGGAGAGTTGCGCTGGAAGACGTGGCCGTTGCGGCGGGGGGCGTAGGGCGTGGCAGCAACGGAGGCAGGGGTGGTGGGACAGCTGAGCAGCGGATGGGCCAGACCCAGCTCCAGCTTGCTCTCCCAGTAGGAGGATGGGCAGACTCAGAAGATAGGCTACTGGCAGAGGGAGAGTTGCGCTGGAAGACGTGGCCGTTGCGGCGGGGGGCGTAGGGCGTGGCAGCAACGGAGGCAGGGGTGGTGGGACAGCTGAGCAGCGGATGGGCCAGACCCAGCTCCAGCTTGCTCTCCCAGTAGGAGATGGGCAGACTCAGAAGGGATAGGCTACTGGAAGAGGGAGAGTTGCGCTGGAAGACGTGGCCGTTGCGGCGGGGGGCCGAGGGCGTGGCATCAACGGAGGCAGGGGTGGTGTGACTGCTCATCAGCGTATGGGCCACACCGAGCTCAAGCTTGCTCTCCCAGTAGGAGATGGGCAGACTGAGAAGATCAGGCTACTGAAGAGGGGGAGTTGAGGGGGGGGGGGGGGGGGGGGGGGGGTGGGGGGGGGGGGGGGGGGGTGTGTGGGGGGGGTGAGGCTGGAAGAGGGAGAGCTGCGCTGGAAGACGTGGCCGTTGCGGGGCGGGGGGCGTAGGGCGTGGCAGCAACGGAGGCAGGGGTGGTGGGACAGCTGAGCAGCGGATGGGCCAGACCCAGCTCCAGCTTGCTCTCCCAGTAGGAGATGGGCAGACTCAGAAGATAGGCTACTGGAAGAGGGAGAGTTGCGCTGGAAGACGTGGCCGTTGCGGCGGGGGGCGGGGGGGGGGGGGGGGGGGTAGGGCGTGGCAGCAACGGAGGCAGGGGTGGTGGGACAGCTGAGCAGCGGATGGGCCAGACCCAGCTCCAGCTTGCTCTCCCCAGTAGGAGATGGGCAGACTCAGAAGATAGGCTACTGGAAGAGGGAGAGTTGCGCTGGAAGACGTGGCCGTTGCGGCGGGGGGCGTAGGGCGTGGCAGCAACGGAGGCAGGGGTGGTGGGACAGCTGAGCAGCGGATGGGCCAGACCCAGCTCCAGCTTGCTCTCCCAGTAGGAGATGGGCAGACTCAGAAGATAGGCTACCTGGAAGAGGGAGGGGAGTTGCGCTGGAAGACGTGGCCGTTGCGGCGGGGGGGGGGGGGGGGGGCGTAGGGCGTGGCAGCAATTGTTGTTTTGGTTTGGGTTGGTTATCTGTTTCTTCAGTTTTCTAGGTTTTCTTCCTCATCCGCTTTATAAGTAGATCTTGTGGGGGAGAGGAAACGAGAGGATGTATTTCCAGGGGTGGTGGGACAGCTGAGCCTTAAGCGGATGGGCCAGACCCGAGCTCCGTTGCTTTTGATTCCCTTTTTTTCCTGGTCCCTTTCGTCCGAGCTTTTCCATTGATCGATGAAGCTTGCTCTCCCAGTAGGAGATGGACAGACTAAGAAGACAGCCTACTGGAAGAGGGTGAGTTGCGCTGGAAGATGTGGCCGTTGCGGCGGGGGGCGTAGGGCGTGGCAGCAACGGAGGCAGGGGTGGTGGGACAGCTGAGCAGCGGATGGGCCAGACCCAGCTCCAGCTTGCTCTCCCAGTAGGAGATGGGCAGACTCAGAAGATAGGCTACTGGAAGAGGGAGAGTTGCGCTGGAAGACGTGGCCGTTGCGGCGGGGGGCGTAGGGCGTGGCAGCAACGGAGGCAGGGGTGGTGGGACAGCTGAGCAGCGGATGCGCCAGACCCAGCTCCAGCTTGCTCTCCCAGTAGGAGATGGGCAGACTCAGAAGATAGGCTACTGGAAGAGGGAGAGTTGCGCTGGAAGACGTGGCCGTTGCGGCGGGGGGCGTAGGGCGTGGCAGCAACGGAGGCAGGGGTGGTGGGACAGCTGAGCAGCGGATGCGCCAGACCCAGCTCCAGCTTGCTCTCCCAGTAGGAGATGGGCAGACTCAGAAGATAGGCTACTGGAAGAGGGAGAGTTGCGCTGGAAGACGTGGCCGTTGCGGCGGGGGGCGTAGGGCGTGGCAGCAACGGAGGCAGGGGTGGTGGGACAGCTGAGCAGCGGATGCGCCAGACCCAGCTCCAGCTTGCTCTCCCAGTAGGAGATGGGCAGACTCAGAAGATAGGCTACTGGAAGAGGGAGAGTTGCGCTGGAAGACGTGGCCGTTGCGGCGGGGGGCGTAGGGCGTGGCAGCAACGGAGGCAGGGGTGGTGGGACAGCTGAGCAGCGGATGCGCCAGACCCAGCTCCAGCTTGCTCTCCCAGTAGGAGATGGGCAGACTCAGAAGATAGGCTACTGGAAGAGGGAGAGTTGCGCTGGAAGACGTGGCCGTTGCGGCGGGGGGCGTAGGGCGTGGCAGCAACGGAGGCAGGGGTGGTGGGACAGCTGAGCAGCGGATGCGCCAGACCCAGCTCCAGCTTGCTCTCCCAGTAGGAGATGGGCAGACTCAGAAGATAGGCTACTGGAAGAGGGAGAGTTGCGCTGGAAGACGTGGCCGTTGCGGCGGGGGGCGTAGGGCGTGGCAGCAACGGAGGCAGGGGTGGTGGGACAGCTGAGCAGCGGATGCGCCAGACCCAGCTCCAGCTTGCTCTCCCAGTAGGAGATGGGCAGACTCAGAAGATAGGCTACTGGAAGAGGGAGAGTTGCGCTGGAAGACGTGGCCGTTGCGGCGGGGGGCGTAGGGCGTGGCAGCAACGGAGGCAGGGGTGGTGGGACAGCTGAGCAGCGGATGCGCCAGACCCAGCTCCAGCTTGCTCTCCCAGTAGGAGATGGGCAGACTCAGAAGATAGGCTACTGGAAGAGGGAGAGTTGCGCTGGAAGACGTGGCCGTTGCGGCGGGGGGCGTAGGGCGTGGCAGCAACGGAGGCAGGGGTGGTGGGACAGCTGAGCAGCGGATGGGCCAGACCCAGCTCCAGCTTGCTCTCCCAGTAGGAGATGGGCAGACTCAGAAGATAGGCTACTGGAAGAGGGAGAGTTGCGCTGGAAGACGTGGCCGTTGCGGCGGGGGGCGTAGGGCGTGGCAGCAACGGAGGCAGGGGTGGTGGGACAGCTGAGCAGCGGATGGGCCAGACCCAGCTCCAGCTTGCTCTCCCAGTAGGAGATGGGCAGACTCAGAAGATAGGCTACTGGAAGAGGGAGAGTTGCGCTGGAAGACGTGGCCGTTGCGGCGGGGGGCGTAGGGCGTGGCAGCAACGGAGGCAGGGGTGGTGGGACAGCTGAGCAGCGGATGGGCCAGACCCAGCTCCAGCTTGCTCTCCCAGTAGGAGATGGGCAGACTCAGAAGATAGGCTACTGGAAGAGGGAGAGTTGCGCTGGAAGACGTGGCCGTTGCGGCGGGGGGCGTAGGGCGTGGCAGCAACGGAGGCAGGGGTGGTGGGACAGCTGAGCAGCGGATGGGCCAGACCCAGCTCCAGCTTGCTCTCCCAGTAGGAGATGGGCAGACTCAGAAGATAGGCTACTGGAAGAGGGAGAGTTGCGCTGGAAGACGTGGCCGTTGCGGCGGGGGGCGTAGGGCGTGGCAGCAACGGAGGCAGGGGTGGTGGGACAGCTGAGCAGCGGATGGGCCAGACCCAGCTCCAGCTTGCTCTCCCAGTAGGAGATGGGCAGACTCAGAAGATCGGCTACTGGAAGAGGGAGAGTTGCGCTGGAAGACGTGGCCGTTGCGGCGGGGGGCGTAGGGCGTGGCAGCAACGGAGGCAGGGGTGGTGGGACAGCTGAGCAGCGGATGGGCCAGACCCAGCTCCAGCTTGCTCTCCCAGTAGGAGATGGGCAGACTCAGAAGATAGGCTACTGGAAGAGGGAGAGTTGCGCTGGAAGACGTGGCCGTTGCGGCGGGGGGCGTAGGGCGTGGCAGCAACGGAGGCAGGGGTGGTGGGACAGCTGAGCAGCGGATGGGCCAGACCCAGCTCCAGCTTGCTCTCCCAGTAGGAGATGGGCAGACTCAGAAGATAGGCTACTGGAAGAGGGAGAGTTGCGCTGGAAGACGTGGCCGTTGCGGCGGGGGGCGTAGGGCGTGGCAGCAACGGAGGCAGGGGTGGTGGGACAGCTGAGCAGCGGATGGGCCAGACCCAGCTCCAGCTTGCTCTCCCAGTAGGAGATGGGCAGACTCAGAAGATAGGCTACTGGAAGAGGGAGAGTTGCGCTGGAAGACGTGGCCGTTGCGGCGGGGGGCGTAGGGCGTGGCAGCAACGGAGGCAGGGGTGGTGGGACAGCTGAGCAGCGGATGGGCCAGACCCAGCTCCAGCTTGCTCTCCCAGTAGGAGATGGGCAGACTCAGAAGATAGGCTACTGGAAGAGGGAGAGTTGCGCTGGAAGACGTGGCCGTTGCGGCGGGGGGCGTAGGGCGTGGCAGCAACGGAGGCAGGGGTGGTGGGACAGCTGAGCAGCGGATGGGCCAGACCCAGCTCCAGCTTGCTCTCCCAGTAGGAGATGGGCAGACTCAGAAGATAGGCTACTGGAAGAGGGAGAGTTGCGCTGGAAGACGTGGCCGTTGCGGCGGGGGGCGTAGGGCGTGGCAGCAACGGAGGCAGGGGTGGTGGGACAGCTGAGCAGCGGATGGGCCAGACCCAGCTCCAGCTTGCTCTCCCAGTAGGAGATGGGCAGACTCAGAAGATAGGCTACTGGAAGAGGGAGAGTTGCGCTGGAAGACGTGGCCGTTGCGGCGGGGGGCGTAGGGCGTGGCAGCAACGGAGGCAGGGGTGGTGGGACAGCTGAGCAGCGGATGGGCCAGACCCAGCTCCAGCTTGCTCTCCCAGTAGGAGATGGGCAGACTCAGAAGATAGGCTACTGGAAGAGGGAGAGTTGCGCTGGAAGACGTGGCCGTTGCGGCGGGGGGCGTAGGGCGTGGCAGCAACGGAGGCAGGGGTGGTGGGACAGCTGAGCAGCGGATGCGCCAGACCCAGCTCCAGCTTGCTCTCCCAGTAGGAGATGGGCAGACTCAGCAGCGCCATCACCACCTGTACCCAGCTTCCCTCTGAGAGGAGGATGGGAAGGAGGGGAGGAGAAGGCTGACCTTGACGCTGAGCTCGTTCTCGGACAGGGCCTCCATCAGATTGTGCCCCTGAGAGCCCATGTCGATCAGCGTCGGGGCCAGCACCTCAAAGACACTCCCTTGGCTTCACCTACACTGGCGGACAATAGTGGCAGCAATAGACCGCTTGATGACAACCAATTGCTTCGCTTACAAGAACGCAATTCTAGACGAAGGCTTGGTACTAAGCACATTATCTGAATTTCCTCCAGTTTTCTAGGTTTCCTTCACTCATAGCAAGCTTTGTAAGTGAGATCTTTGATAGTGGGGGAGAAAAGGAAGAAATGGAGTAGAAAAGAGACCTTGGCCAGCTGCTGAATGGGCATCTTGGTGACCTCGGCGGCCTGAGCGATCTTGATCCAGTGGATGGCCAGAAAGGAGAGCGTGTCCCGATGACACACCGGCAGCTCCTGGATGGCAAAGTCCAGCGTCCTGGGAACAGGCCATACAATCAGCCTTAGCTGGAAAGAGGAGGGAGTGTACCGCATATCGTCGTTGGACTCGGCGCCGCGCAGGAACTCGGCAAAACTGCTGCGCGGTATGAGGGAGTCCCGCAGGCGCGTCCCCAAGAAAGCCTTCACCAGCGAGCTCAGCACGTGAATGTCCCGCTCCTGCAAGCGCTTTTGCTTCCAGCCTAGCAGCAAGAAGGATTTGTGAGCAGAAGAGGGGGGATCAGAATAGGCTTTGAGAGGGAGGAGGAGGGATGGGAACCTTGGAGAAGTCGGGGACACCGCGGCCGAGTGTATGCTTCTCCAGCAGGGCGTTCACTGTCGCCGAAGACCTGCTCATCAACTTCATCTCCATGCATCGCTTTTCACGCTTTCGCAAACATTTCATAAATCCCCTCTTTCGCACACCTTGTCCCACCAATGAACCCTGCCAATGCACTCTGAGGAAATGGATGGTTGGCTAGTAAATGGGCAATGGATAGAAGAGGGAGGAGAGTGGAGGTAAATGAGACCCGGGGACGCGGTAGAGGCCGAGCTCGAAATCGCGGCTCTCCATCTCCATGACGGCGTGGATGATGAGCGGGGGGATCTGCGGGCGGGTCGGCGGAGCCTAGAGCAACACAAGGCTGGCTTGGAGGAGAGACTAGAGGAGGGCTTGGAAGAGGGAACGAGTTCGGAGAGGAGGTAGCAGCCGTTGCGGGCCTTGCTGCGCGGTGTGGCCAGCGGCTTTGGCACGCAGGGCAGTGGAGCGAATGGCCGGCACTCGTTGCAGCTCTGGTAGCGACACACTACAACCCATCACACTCTTACATCCTTTTTTATGACCCTGATAGGTATTCCATCCCCCTATTCCAAGCTAAGGCGGGAAGGGAAGGGTGCATACCGTCACACTTGTGAATCTTGCTGCCGAAGATGAGGCGCTTCTCGCAGTAGTCGCAGGACTCTGGCCTGAGAGTAGAAGGGGGAGTTAGAGTGGAGGTGAAGGAGGGTGAGGGGGCTACTTGAGTGAGGTGGTGCGTAGGAATGTGTGGGCCTTGTTGGCGATGCCGGCAGGGGCCCAGGTGGCCTCGGCGCGGAAGGGACTCCGCAGGTTGGCCATGCTTCCGCTCATCGGACTCCCAGCAGCCAGCCCCACGCCTCGCCCTCAAACTCACTACCTTTATACGCCTATTTGCATGCCTTTTTGTCTGGTCCAAATTAGTCCCCTTGGGGGCGAGTGCTGATTGAGGAAAGGAAGGGGTAGAATAACCGGGGGTGATGCGAGACTCGGAGACGGAGCGTCGCTGCTCCACCCGGAGGATGCCGTGTGGCAGGCCGCCGGACTCGGGGATGGTCGCCTCCGTGGTGACCACGACCTCCACCTCTCCCCCTGCACACCTCCTGCCTCCTACACACCCTTACTCACCCACAATCAATCCCTCCCCCACCTCGAGATCGAGAGCGCTGTTTGCCCATGGGCGGTGCGGACGGCTGCAGCGGCGGCCTCCCCGCCTCTGTCGCCGAGAAGCTCCGCTTCCCTGCTCGACTTGACCTGCCAATCTCTTTTCATCTATTTCACGGCAGCACCAATCAATTCAAAGTAATGAAGTTGTTGGAAGTCTTTGAAATAGCAGAGGATCATGAAATATCAAAAGTTGACGGGGCACGAGGAAGAACAAGGTAGATGAGAGTAAGGGGCAGACCGTTTGCGAGTCCTCGGCTGGTGATGGCTGGCGGGAGCATCGAAGCGACGCCACTGTCGCCCGTTGCGGAGTGTGGAGACATCGAGGGCGTCCGCGGAGGCCTCGCTGGTGTCATAGGGCACGTCGTCCAGGATGCCCAGGCTCGAACGCTCCTTCTCCAGCCCTCCCTCCTACAACCTCTCCTCCTCACATCCCTCAGCCCCTCCCTCCAACTGCCGTTACGCGATTGGGAGCGGCGTCCATGATGAAGGAGAGCTTCTCGGCGGCGGCCAGCCCCGGCTCGTCGCGCATCATCTCCCGTACCCGCTCCATCAGACCCCGCGCCTCCCGCACCTCCTCCTCCAGCTCCTTCTTCTCAGAGTGCAGCTGGGCCACCTACACTGCCTTCCTTCCTCCCTCACTGCTCCACCTACTGGGAGGCTGGCGGAGGGAACCTGAGAGCGAGCCTCCCGGAGGGACTCCTTGGTGCGCTGGTGGGCAGCCCGCTCCCGGTCCACCTCCTCCTGGTTGGTGGCGGCGATGGCCTTGAAGCCCTCTGCCTCCTTCACAGCGGCCTCCCAGCGACTGCGCATCATCTCCAGCGCCTCTGTCAGCATCAGGCACTCCTCCTCGTGTCGGGCTCCCTCCGCCGTCAGACTCTGACAATCACTCCATCCTATACCACCTCAATCTTTCCCTGCCTCCATCTTCTGGAGGCTTTCTGAAGTTGAGAACATCACTGCCAGACTCATGCAGCAGTGCCACTAGTATTTTGTCCGCCACTATTGCACCATGCTGTTGCGATTGATAATGTTTAGAGGAGTTGAGAGGCATGGGAAGGGAAAGGGAACCTTGACATCCCCAACGAGTCCGTTGATCATTTCCAGAAGGGCTCGAGCATCGTCGGTGGATCCGAGACTCTTCCGGCTCGGCAGCATCGAACGCCGTCGTCCCATCTCCGCTTTTCTTCCTCTGCTCCGCTAGCACGCTTTACAAAGAAACTTCTGCTCCAATTTGCCCTTATTGCGCAACGAATCCTATGCTGAAGCGACTGATCTACGATAGTTATTGATGCTTTTTGGTCTAAAGAAAGGCGTTAACATATTTGGAAGATGGGTCGTTGGGTAGTAAAACTAAACTCCGTATAGAAGGACAGGAAAGCTTAGAAGGGTCTGGGTTGTGGAGGAGGTTGTGTCTGTGTGCGTCTGTGTGTGCGTTTGAACGGAGGATAGGCTTGTGCTGGCGCTACCGTAGCTCTGAAACATGACCTGCGGCACAGTGCGCGTGTTCAAAATTGCTCGTTTTTCTTAGTCCTTGTCAAGTTTTCTTTCAATTGTTTGAAAATTTGTCAATGTAAAATGTGCGTATTAGAATAACATGTTGCGATATTTTAGACTCAGAACATTCACTGGGCAGCATTTATTGTCCTCTAAATTTAAAAATTAGACGGAAGACAAGTCCAGCTATGGGGAAAGAAGTAGACGTCATAGAAGTGCAAGTAGACGTTGCGGAAGGAAGTATGCCGAAGTTGAGGTTGCATTTGAGTGCGGAATGCGTCATTCGTCTGGGAGCCTGTCAAACAGAGGTCTGGATAAGAAATGGAAAATGAGTTATTTGCATTCAAGTGGGTCTTGCTTAATGATCGCTGCTAAAGGCAGAAGGCCAGAGCTCCACTGGTCCCCGGCAAGACTGCAGCGCTGACCACTCTGCATCCCCCTATGAAGACCTTCAAAATACCTAGCTCAATAAAAAGAAGGACGCGGGTAACATTTGTATTCAGCCAAATGACAAAGGGTTTTTACGGATCTTATCAGGCTACCAACTAGCAGGGAAGCTGAACAAGAAGAGAAAAGCGGAGAAGAAAGACAGATTTCTCTCGAAATGAACAAAAATTGGTCATATAACACAGCCAAACTAGTCAAGCAAAGCAAGGCTTTCAAAAATTCTCAAAGTCAAATCGTCGAGGCAGTTCTCGTCATATCAAAGCTTTGCTAGTGGAGCATGGGATGCGTTTACACTGGGGCAATCACCGTTGGTCGATCAAGGAGGATTTATCAGCTCACAAGTCTCACAAGTTGGTTTTCACTTTCATAAAGCATCTTTCTGCGTTTGAAGAGAGCATCTGGGCCTCAACTCACAAATGTAGATTACTGCGACCTAGTGCAATGAGAGCCTGGAGAGCATCTGGCCTTTCCTCTGCGCAGCTTCAGTTGGCCTGCAGCCAAAAGCGAAGTGAAAAGTGGCCACCTGAAGCCAGAGCCGATGCTCCATTTGCTTCCCAACCTACTTCCCTATCGACACCACCAGCAGAATGACCATCTGGTTCAATAAAGTCTGTCAGCAGCGAGAAGGCTTCGTTATTTGACTTCCCTATTCATGCCAACTTTCATCTAAACATTGATAAGTTTCAAGGTAGCCAGTTTTCATACCCGTCGCCCCATGTTTTGCAGCTCAGTTTGATTTTGGAAGATTGTCGGCTGATATTCTGATGTTTTTAATGAGAAATTCATTCCTAGCATCTGTCAGAGTGTCGTCAAAAAGCTTCGATCGTATCATTTAAAAGGGCTCGTATCGTATCGTATCATATAAAAGCCAGGTTATAGAGAGAGCAATGGCAGTGGGATGTTGGACAGAGCAAACAAGGCAGTGCGGCCAGTAAATTGTCCGCAGTTCCGCACGCGCGGCCATTAGGACGTTTTGGAGCAGTGGGGTAGCAGTGGGAGAGCAGTGCCGGAGTGTGGGAGTGAGATCGAGGGGCGTCTGCGGGTTAATCGCGCAGGTGTCAAAGAGCCAAGGACACTCCAGTCAAGGCCTTCCTCCTACTCCTCCCTCCACCCTCCCCACAACCAAAAGAGACACCCAACCAACCTGCCCTCCCATCCCTATTTGAGAAGACCATGGTGGCCAAACGCGTCATCTACTACACATATGACGATGTATCTTTCTTTCTCTTTTGACGCCTTTTCACACTAATGGTCTAGCTTCTGGTTTGCACTCTTGGTAAAGTTTTCAGCATAAATTTTATTAATACATCCCATGCATCCCCAGTAAAACTTACCGGATTTACATTGGCGGACTTACTCATCCTAGCTAAGCCTTAGGGACGGTTACAGCAATTAAATGGTGGAAATATATTTTGGTTCAAAACTTTTTCGAAATATTACAAGTCATTTGTAGCCTAACGCCAGCGCTGATGCCAACGCAGCTCCAGCCTCCGGTCAGGACGCTGCTGATGGTTCCTGTTTCTCTCGTCTCCTGGAGAGCTGAGCAAAGCTTCTCGACAGGCGCCAAGAAGGCCATCCCGCAGAACGCCTTCGAGACGAAGGTGAGCCAGCTGACCAGCTACCAACTCACCAGCGGCGGATCCATTCCTGCTCCCGTCCCATCCTCCCCCTCCTCCACCTCACAGCTCCACCAATGGCTGCTCTAGGTCCCGCCCTGTGAAGTGGGGCTGGGGATGGGTGTGGAGGAGGGCTGCTGCCTGGTGGCCGCGGGGGTGGTGCCGAAGGACAGCAACCGCTTCTCCGTCGCAGTCCGCGGGGCCGAGGACATCCTCTTCCAGCTCACCGCCGCTGTCACCCAGAAGGTGGCCCTAGGGGAACTGAGGGGAGGGGCCGGGACACTGCGGCCAAATATGCTTTTTTGAGGTTCAATTAAGGCTTAGGCTCAGTCCTAGGCTAAGGATTAGGAAAAATTGCACCCCAAAAAACCATATTTGGCCGCAATGTCCCAGACGCCTGAGAGAAACTAGCGTAAACCATATCCTCCTGAGTGGGCCTAGAGAGCAAGTGTTGCAGACGACCATTCGCAATGCCTGCATCGGCGGGAAGTGGACGGAGGAGGAGCGCGACGCCCCCGCCTTCCCCTTCTCTCAGCGCAATCCCTTCCAGCTCAAGATCTTCTTCCGCTCCGATCACTTTGAGGCACTTGAGGCGTTGGCCTGCTGAAGGAGGCGTGAAGGTGGATGGTTTGAGGTGCTGGTGAATGCCGTTCGCTACTGCACCTTCGACTACCGACGCCCTCTGGACGCTGCCACCGCCTTCACGGTCTCCGGAAATGTCCAGCTGAAGAAGATCTATCACATCCCCGCCTAGCACTCTACTCTCATATTTACCTATCTGTCTTTGGACGCCCTTCAAAGCCTCCTATTGCATACCTTATTCTGATCCCATTTATTCCATTAAATGAAGAGGGTTTGGGAATGAATGCAGCATTTACAAAAGCATTTAAAAAATGAAATTATATTATAAGGAAAAAGAAAAAAAAGATTGTGGACAAAGAGTAGGTTCAGCTATCGTCGACCATTGTCATCATTGTTGTTGTTATTGTTGTTGGCGTTGTTGTTGTTGTTGGTGGTGGACTGCTGTTGGTTCATCTGCTGCTGCATCTCGTTGTTGTTGTTGGAGGTAAGAGCATTGTTCTGCAGTCCTTGCAGGGCATTCAGCAGGGCGTCGCTCAAGCCTAGCAGGTCGGAGAGACTTGCCCCAAGGGCGCTTCCTCCCCCAACCACGCTCCCTACAATACTTCACTCTCCGCCTCTTAAAACTTAGCCTCTAAGAACTCCTTTTGTTATTTAGCCCCTGACCTAATTTAGCTCTGCACGATACATTTAGGCATTTAGATGCAGCTGTACAACCGCCTTTTTTGAGGCGTTTAGAAGAATGGAGGATTTCTAGAAAGAAGGAGGAACCTTGTGGAGCAAAGGCGACACTTGGATTGGAGAGCTGCGAAGCGATGGGAAAATACTGGGAAGTGAATGGATTGCTGAAGCTGTAAATTGGGCTGCTCGAGATGGAATTTGGATAGAGGCTGTTGTAGTTGAAAGGGGAGAGTCCAGTGCTTGTGCCGTAGTACGGAAAACCGAGCCCTGTCAATCCTGACCAAGAAGGCAGTCAACTTCATTACAGTTCTAACAAAATACCGTTGTTGAATTGACGTTTGAAACGGAGCAAATTGTCTGAAATTTTCCCTTTAAAGTATTGTTGTCACAGCGCCAGAAGCTGGTCACCGTTTGCCAGTCTATTGCCTCTGATGTAGCCACCTTCCACGGATGCTAGACAGAAGAGAAGATGAGCTAGGAACTTTTGTACTGCCATTTAATTTGCGAGAAAAGAGAGGAGAAGGAAGTGAAGAGGGGAAGGATGGGATTGGCGGAGGAAATGGCTTGTTTGATCGCTGCCGTCCGGGGAGGTTGCTTCCGCCCTGTCCTATTCCCATTTCACCTCATTTCACTCAAATTTCACCTGGCAGGCTGCCAATATTTTGGAACTTATTTGGTTTTGCTATATTCAATTAATAATAAATCCCAAATTGCCGGGTGCTAAGAAAAATGTGCGTTTTTGTATGGTTCGATGCATCAACACGCATTAGCGGATTCTTTTGAAAATGGTGTGACGGTTGCTTGTGTTACACTGCAGCACTGTAGCATTGATGCCCATGGGTGTCTCATTCTATGCCCTTCTTCTATTCCACCATGGAGGCATGGATATTGAAATCTTGAAATCTTAATTCTTACTTCATGAAAAATGTGAACAACTTCCAGTGATCATATGGGGGCGAAGCAGCTAGGGCCTGTAATGGCGGGAGCCCAGGAAGGTGCCGAAACTGAGTCCGTTCATCTGCAACTCAGCCTCCTTACCTCCATCTCTGCCAAGAGGATGCCGGCATCCACCGAGTCATCGATCATCCTCTGGAGCTCTGCCTTTTGCTGCTCTGTGAGGGGCTGGGCATCCGGAGTCCTGGGCCTGGCCAGCCCCAGCCAGACCAGAATGCCCGGCGGCTCTTCAACTAGCAAGCATTACATGAAGACAGGCTGAGGCTGGAAATGGCAGCTGACCAGGCTCCTCAATCTCCGTCCACGCCTGGCACTGAAGCGCGGCGCAGAGTAGCAGCAGAATCGCTCGCATCTCTCCTGGCTTTCTGGCTGGCTTGACTTCAATTTCTCCCCGGAATGATTTCAAGTTTGTCTTTAGACCTTCAAGGAGGTCAGGCTTGGTTTTAGTGGCGGGGAGAAAGGGTAGTTTTTAATCTATTCTTGCTCCATTTCAGGGAAGGAGTGACGCAGGTCGCAAAGAAGCTCATGGAATGTTCTGGGTGCCGGAAATAAATGAACTTTGTAGGACTGTTTTATTGAAGTTTTCCCTGAGCGATGAGAACACGGTGGTGCTTTATTGGCATTTGGGAAGGCTTCCCAACTAAAGCCAACCCTAATGTAACCAACCAACATTTCAAGGCAAGCCTTCTGCCCATAACTGCGGCTCTATCTGCCCTACTCCGCATTTGGCCGCTCAATGTTCCCACTTATTCCTTTAACTACACCCAAGCCTTTTTATTTTGATGAACGTCGATAAACTGATGCATAAAAGCGTTGGTCACACAGCAAGCAATCAGAATAGCGCAACATATGAGACTGGCAAAAGATGCAGACGTGATGAAGGGAAAGGTGGTTGTGCCCTCTTTGCGATAAAAGGAGCCAGTGAAAGGCATAAGGACGCTTAAAATAGGGTTGAGTGAAGAAGAAAGAGGCTAGTAGCCCTCGACGATACAGTAGGTGCCGGGTCCATCGGCGCTGTAGATGTCCCCGTCGGAGTCCAGCTGCTCGCACACCGCTCGCACCTGCCCCAAAGGCACTGACTCCAGGAAATCCTTCACCTCTTCTGCCGTCGCCTGCAATTTCACACCTACACCTTGCCACCAAGGCTCGCCTGGGAGTTGGTCCACCCAGTTGATGATTTGGTGAATAAATTTGGCAGAGAAGAAAGACAGAACCCCACTGCCGGGTCCCTTGCGCTGTATGATGGCAGAGATGGCGTCCTTGATGCGGTTCTTGAGCAGCGTTGGGTCCGGCTGCCCACTCGCTGCTGGTCTGGCCGGGACTCCGCCGCCCACAAAGGCTCCACCGCCGCCTATTGACCCATTCTTCTCTTCATCCCTTCCTCTATTCCTGCTGGAAGCTCAAAGCTTTCACAAAGCTCATCTGAGCCGGGAAGAGCATGAGTATGCCGATGGAATAAAAGGTGGGCCAACCGAAGGCTGGGGCAGGTGCAGCAGGTTTGTGAACATTGGAGGCCCCCGCGGCGCCCTTCTCCGGTGGCATCAGAGGGGAGCCTGGGTGAGATATACTTTGAAGATTTTTGCGTAAAATTGCATTCATCATTCAAACAGCTTCAAAAATGCTCCCTAACTGTGTCTGAGAAGAAAGAAGAGGAGTAAAGCATGAGGTAGTAGAGGAAAAAGTTAAGAAACCTTTGAGGTTGAGGCTATCGCCGTAGGCCATGGCCTCGGCCGCTTTGCCCGGGATATCGTTGCTCCAGTACAGACGTGCGAACTCCACCTCCATTTTGTGAATCTGCAAAATTATTCTTGCCTCTCAGGGATCGATAAAAAATCTGCGAGATTTCGATAACTGGCTAAATCTTTTATAAAACAAAGTTAAATTTTTTCAACCTTCTATAGGTTTTGGTTCAAAATCAAATGTATTTCTCTCCCTTTTTTCAGTTAAGCTTAGCCAGAAGATAGATTTTTCTAGAATACTAATTGGAGATAGAGTGAACCTTGGTGACTTTCTCGATGTCTTTCTCGGGGACAAGCATAGCCTTGAAAGCTGTCACATTTCGTTCCCCACCGAAGCTTCGGATGCGCCCCACGGCTCGCACCGTCCCACCTGTTATCATTCCAATTCTTCGCCAATCAATTCAATTATCAAATTTGGGATTATGACAAAATAGTGATTTTTTGCAGCCCTACCCTCGATGAGGTCCGGCTGGCGGCTGGGATCAGCGATGAAGACGACGATCTTCAGCGGCATCTGAGAGCTCTCGTCTGTCACTTGAAGCTCCACCTAAACACTCCTACTTTAGTAACACAACTGTGAAACTGGTCGTAGAATTAAATTCAGCTCAAAACAAGAACTGCCCAATGCGTTTAGAGACAATAAAAGGGAAAAAAGGAAAGGATGAAGGATGCCTTGGTGCTGTCCTTGGTGACGGAATCGATTCGTGCGACGATGAGGACGTTGCCGAACTCATGGCCAGCGTAGTCCAGCTTCTCCGATGCTTCTCGCACATCCTGTCCAGGCATCTGTCTCCCTTCTCTGTCAAGTAAGGAAAGGGGGAGGTACGTTGCTGATGGTGGTCACGTCGACGGGTATGTAGATGTTCTGGGAGCGCTTGGAGGCCGCCGGTGTCTGAGGCGTGTCCCCGAAGCCCCCCATCTGACTGTACCCGTACGCCCCGTCCATCGCTTCTCACTTCCACACCTATTCATCAATCTATCAGTCCATCAGCCAACCGGACTGCTTGTCCAGCAAAAACTCATTCTAATAGCTTGAGTCGAATAAATGGATACAAAAATGATATTAGCATAAAAGTTTGCTGTTAGCCAGCAATAAGAGCCAGCAGCCTCTAGTTGGGTTTAAAATCAGCGGTGAGATGGAGACGAATCAAAGATTTTCAAAGCGGGGAGATGGAGAGTGCGGGAGACTAGGGCGCGCCGTCTACAAAGGCGCCAATGTCCACGGCCTTCAAGCAAGTGTGCGGAGGTTTCTCGACTGGATGCCCCAGACTGCGCACATGCATATGGCCTGTCCTCAGCGCCATCTCTGTCGCAATAGCAGGGGCAGGTGGAAGAGAAGGATGAAACGGAAAGGGGCAGGGAAGGGGAGCCGGAACAAGAAGGCCTACTGGCGCAAGGGCGCCAACGTTGCCGACATCCACGAGGGCTTCGCGCACCAGCAGTACCTCGACGAGATACAGTTGGCCCACCTGCTTCCAATGCCTTCTCTTTCACTCTTGTTCATCCACTAGCTGAGCAGCTGTACAGGTAGGCAACTATGATGTCGCGTAGAATGGTAGGCAGGAGGGATGAGAGGATGCTGCTGTGCAGGCTGGACGATTCGGAAGGGCTGGTGGAAATCTGCCGAGATGCTTCCGCCCCCGGCGCCGCCCAACCAGCCAAGACCAAGCCTCGTCTTCAGGTTCTTTCTTCCACCTCCCATCCATTCACCCACCCTCCTCCCATCCACTCACCCACCAATCAACCATATCTCACCACGCCCTTCGCTTCATGCCCCAGTTGGATGAGAGTACATAGGCTCTGGGGAAGATTACAGGGCGAGGAGCTGTTAGAGAGCCTGAAGTGCTTCAAGCAGCTGAAACCGGATCCCCTGCGTCGAGCTGCCAAAACGTGCTCCCAATAGTCTTGCCTAATTGATTGTGCTGAGAGTGGCTGGCTGCGTTGACAGACGGCAGGCGAGCAATCCGGCAAGATGGCTGCCCAAGGGTGGGCGCAAGGCACGCGCGGCCAAGAAACCGCCTCAGACACCCCAAGCACCAACCAAAACACTACTGCACCAGGCAATACTCAGCAAGACCAACAAACGGTGGCCCTACCTTCCTTGCACTGAACCACTTCAGCTTCTTTACTTCTCATCAATTAATTTATGGACGAGGAATAAAAAGATAACACAATTGAAGACAAAGAACAAATGGAAGTGTTGAAGAGTGCGCGTGGATCGAAAGGAGGATGAGGACCTCAGCAAGGCTCCCATCGTCACCGCCAACCTATGGGATGCCGCCCAGCCAGGTACGCCTGCTTTGCTTGGCTCTTTAGGCCAGCACAAGATCACTCAACCTTTTCTCATCGAGCATAGTGACCAAATAGGAAGCGAAATGCGACATTTGGCTTTTTCCAAAGAACAAAGCAGAGAGGGTAGTCAGTGAGTGCTGTTGGACAGCATCCGGGAAGGGAGAGAGCAGCAGTAAGGTCAGCCGGCTCCTGAGATGAGGCGGTGGAGGCAGGGCAGCAGAAGGAGGCTGAGAGGAAGGCTGGTGCTGTGCGAGGCGGCATCGGCCACTGCAGGCTGGCTATTGGCTGGCCGCTGTGGCCGTGCCTCAGCTCGTCTCGGGGAATGACTCTCTCCTCCACTCTCAGCTGCTGCAAAATGGTCTGCCTATAGCTGGCGCAGTATAGCTTGCTCATTTGAGTCATGGGCTCAGGGAACTTTGGTTTGATCAAACTAGAATCATTCGTCTTGAGTGAAAACGCATTTTGTAAGGGGCCAGCCGCTGGGAAGGGTATTAGCCGGCTGCTGGTTTGGCAGGAGGCAACCTGATAGAGCAGGCGGTTGGGCCAGGTATTGGTAGTTGCGGAGGCTGGAGCACTCGTTGGGCCATCCGCCGTCCATGCCGGTGGAGGCGGCAATTTCCTCCAGGATGCGGACGGACTGGAGCGATAGGTCGCGCACCAAATCCGCCGTCGCTGCACCGCACCGCCCCTCCACCAGCGGATAGTCACAGTCCAGTGAACAGCGCACGAATCTCAAGCCACATACATCCCTGCTGCTTTTCATCCCTACTCACCAAGCCTCATTCAGCTCATTCTTTTTTTTTTTTTGTTTTTGTTGTGTTGGGTTTTTGGGGGGGGGGGTGGGGTTGGGGGGGGGGGGGGGGGGGGGGGGTTTGGTGTGGTGGGGGTTTTGTGGGGTTTGTGGGGGGGGGGGGTTTTGTTGGGGTGGGGGGGGGGGGGGGGGGTGGGTGGTTTGGGGTGGGGGGGGGGGTTTTGGAGGGTGTTTTTTTCTGATGTGGTTGGGGGGGTTCCGGGGTTTCTGGAGGTAGGGGGTGGGGTGGGCCGCGGAGCACTTGTTGAAGTCTGCAGAGGCTAGGGGAGAGTTCAAAGGGACCTTTGTAGTTGTGGAGGCAGTATTTGTCGAGCATGCGGAGGCCGAGGCTCAGGATCTTCCTTCAGCTCGGAGTCGGGGCAGGCCGCGGAGCACTCGTTGAAGTCTTCATAGGCTAGGGGAGAGCAAAGGGACCTTTGTAGTTGTGGAGGCAGTATTTGTCGAGCATGCGGAGGCCGAGGCTCAGGATCTCCTTCAGCTCGGAGTCGGGGCAGGCCGCGGAGCACTCGTTGAAGTCTTCATAGGCCCTGAGAAGCTTCTTTGGCCTGCTTTAGGGGCCAAGGGGGGAGGCAGGTTAGAGAGGGGAGACGCGCAGAAGGTTTTGAAGGCGCTCTGGTTGGCGAATAGCTCCACCACCTCGGCCACGTCCAGGCGGCGGATCTTCTGGATCGCATCGCGCCCCAGAGAGCTCGCCAGCTCCCGGTGCCAACCCGCACTGTAACTGCCCACTTCATTTCCCACTTTGGCACACTTCTTTGTGGGATTGGAGCAGCTTATGCACTGTGAGGTCTTGCATTCGAAGCCTAACTAAGTTTCTAAGCGGTGCAAAAGTGTTGCCAAAGTAGGCGGTAATGAGACCTGCATCTGCCGAGGCAGTGAACATTCTCCGGCCGTCGCAGCTTCTCCCGAGAGGCTGGGTTCCTGGAAAGCTCTGTACATCCCCTTCCACCCAGCCTTCCGCCAGCTGCGTTTACATGGCCGCAGTCCGGCTGAGTCCCAGCAGGAGCAGAGTGGCCAGGAGCATGGCTGTCGAAGTGCGAAAAACTGCTCACAGGCCGCCGCCCCGCCTCGTCAGAGGCAATGATTGCATTTCTCCTCTCCCTTCCCGCCTTTCCTACCCGCCTTTGTCCCGGAGAGGCGCCTGCAAACTCCCGCATATCAGCCCCTCCCCCACGGCAGCTCAATCTACAGGCGCGCGGAGGAGAGGACAGATTTAGGCTTCCTTAGCAGCTAGTGCGAGCCTAGGGAAGGGGTTTGGAAAGAGGAGGGCTGCCTGAGAAGGGGCTCTGTGGGAGGCTCTCAAAGGGTGTGCAGGGTGAGGAACGGAAGTTCGGGGAGGTCCTCTGGGAGCAGGGGTCCCGCGCTAATTGATTAGCCCTCACACACACACTCACACTCACACACTAGTGCCTGGACACTCCTTCAGCAGCTTTCCCTGTCTTACTCAGGTGGGCAGTTTGAGTGGTGGCTTTTTGGGGGAGCGAAAAATTAATGGCGCGCAAACTAGATAATTTAGGTGAATCGAGCTATTCGTCAGTGGACCTCGAGAATTTATAGGCAAATCAAAAGACCTATGCATTTGGAGAGGCTGTAATAAATCGATGAGAGCGCTTAAGCGTTAGTGAAATTTACGCTAATGAAATGTTCGAAAAAAAAATCTTAATTGAAATATAAGAAATTCTCTTCTCAAGTTTTCTTTGCATCCTTTAACCTTCTGAATCGAAAATTCCCAGCCTAAACCACAAAAATTATGGCAACGAGCTTCAAAACAAGAAAAAGCTGCTTGGGAGAAAAAATAAAACTGTTCACTTCAGAGAAGCAGACAGAGCCAGCATTCATGGAGCATTTTCTGCGGCAAACGAAAGCTCGACAGCCGCATAAGCCGAGTCTCCCCCAACCAAGCAGTCTACACGCTCCTGTTCAGCCCACACATCCTGGTGCCAGCTACAATCCTGCCATCGACGATCATATGGTTCCCTTTCCTACTTCTTCACATGTCACACTAGAGACCAGGGAGATAGGTTAATTCATTTTAGTGTTTTGCCAAATGCTTTGCGAAAAAACAGTCTGGACGAAAAAGCGCTAAGAAACGCTGCATTGGCAGTCAAAACTTTTTCTTGAGGAATGTTTTCAGAGCCTGGGCAAGACTAAAGTGGAAAGTAATTGAGGAGTAGAGTTAAAGCATGAAGGCAGGCGTGTTGACAAGGAGAGTCTACTAGGATGGGATGGGGAGTGGCCACTTTGCGTCCGATGAAATCCGAGAGGCCTGAGACTCAAAGACGCTTTCCGTCCAGCTCTCCTCCACTCTCACCACTTCCGCCATTCAAAACTCTCCCCTCTCCCGTCTCAATTTGGCTGCTTTTTCAAAATCATTTTAATAAGAATTACTCGTTTAGCTTTTGTCGCTAAAAGTTGGGGCAAAAAGGGGGTCTAAATGAAAGCTTTGAGGAGGGCTAGAGAGCAGTAAAAGGTGGCTGATGGGATAGATGGGCAGCTGGTGCCTGGCGATTGTTTGGCTTTGCGAGAGCGCAGCTGATGAGGCTGAATAAAAGTACGATTTTATGGGGCCCATCTCTGCGGCACTTCAATCTGAAGCTGCCTGAAATTTAGAGTAGGGGGCTAGCGGTCCGAAACTTATGGCGCGGCCTGCGTAAAGTTTACGCAGAGGTTGAGCATCTGGGGAGGTATTGAGGGCAGAAAATGTTGGAGTCTAAGAGAGAGGAAAAGGGGGCATGCAGGGGCTGAGGAGGGAAATAAATGGGCGGAGGCCAAGAGTGGCCCGACAATGTCGCATTGCTCGCATACTTGCCAAAACAGCTGCAGGTTAACTTTCTCGTAGAATTGAGACATGATGAAATCTCAAAAGATTTCCCAAACGCCGAACAATTAACTTTAAAGAAACGAGCTTCTTTAACTTATCATATCAAAGGCTGCGGAATTATCGATTTTAGGCAAATCTATTTCGATTTTATCTTTTTCACAGAACATGTCGAATAATCGTGAATTTCGTCAAAAAGCCTACATGGAACTGCTAACAATCTGAAAAACGGGGTAAACAGTGTAAGGAGTTCTTTTGCGGGCAACGGAGCGTAAAATGAGCTAGATCCAGGCGGCTCACGGCCTTGCACATGTAAAAAGAGGCCAATTAAAGGCAAAAAAATAGCTGGGCAATGCAAGGCGGCAAATTGCAGAAGCTGCTGGAGCAAGTGGCCAGAGAAGAAGGCCTTCGTGTGAAGAAGGAAGAAAAGCTCAGGCGTCAGCTAAAACCACTTTGGGAGCCTGTCATCACTGAGGTACAATGAATTTTTCTCCTATTTTTCAACTGAATCAGAACAAATTTTACATTATTGCATTATGTTTGATTATTATTGATACCGCTCTGAGCATCTTCAATAAAAAATCTTAGACCGCAAGCATCAGCCGAAAAAATTAGTCGGCTTGGGCTGAGGTGAAGCGGTGTTGAGAGATTTGGAAGCCGAATGAAGCGGCGAAGAAAGGAAGGGGAGTGAAAAGAATGCGGGGCGCTTTGCAGGAAGAGCGACGGGCTGAGTTGGCGATGGGGCTGGGCGCGGAGGAGGAGCAGGACAATGAAGCCCCCGAGCCCCAGGTTCGCCCACCTTCCACCCACTCCTCTCTACCCCCGGACCTCCGTCTTAGCTGGGACTTGGAGAGTGGCGGGGTGGGTGGGAGAAGTAAAGCTGAGGTGCAGCTGACATGAAGGGCGGGCTGAGCGACAAGTGGGTTTGCGGCCTGAGGGGGTGAGCGCGGGGGAGCCTTTGAGGTGAACAGTGCGCATGCTCATTGAGGGCGGCTTTCTTGGGAGGAGTGGCTTGTGAAGGGGGTGCCAGGGGACACTTGTCCCCTTCATGCCTGCTTGCGTCAGAAAGGACGCAGGGCCCTGTGCCTCAATTAGCCTTCTGCGGCTTTGATGTGGTTCAAGGTGAGGGGTGAAGGAGCGGGAAATTGGTTCCCCAGAGGAGGGAATGTGGATGTGTGATGTACGCAGGATGAGGCGATGGAGTACGAGCCCCCAAGCGTGCCGTCGGGAGAGCAGCGGAAAACGAGAGCCCAGCGTCGTCGTCTGCTTCAGCAAAAGGTTTCCCAAGCGAGATAGCCAGAATTGACTAATCTTAAAGAAGCAGAAAAAATATCATTTGACGCTTGAAAATATTTAAATTTGATAAAAATAACCAGAATAAATTTGAAAAAAGCAGCACCATTATGTGTTCGAGTTAAATATTGGCTAAAAAAAATAAATATTGTACGAAAAGCAAGCTAAATCTCCTTGATGACTGTAGGAGGCAGCGGAGGCAAAGACGGAAGCAAAGACGGCCAAGGCTCGGGAGCAGGAGGTGTTCCGGGCCAAAACTCTCCTCCGCCAAATGCGCAAGGCGGAGAGCGACAAGCAGCAGCAACTGGCCAAGCGTGCCGCCCGCAAACTTCGCCACAAGCTCACCAAGTTATCCTCTCCTTTTGCCTCTCTCCATAGGGACTATGAACCCTATGAAAATCTCTTCATGAACCGCATGAAAATCCATTGCTAGTAAATTTGAGTCAACCTTTCTGTAGACCGCATAAGATCTCTTTTCAGCGGCCACAAGGATGACTCGGATAGAGAGGAAATGAAAAAGAGCGGGACTTTAGCAGCTAGGGCAAGCGTAAAAGCAGCCGTGGGGGGGGGGGGGGGGGGGGGGGGGGGGGGGGGGGGGGGGGGGGGGGGGGGGGGGGGGGGGCGGGGAGGGGGGGGGGGGGGGTGGGGGGGGGGGCGGGTGGGCGCTCCTTGTTCGGTTCCTTCTTTTTTTTTTTTTTTCGCCTTTTTTTTTTTTTTTTTTTTGTTTTGGGGGGGGGGGGGGGCGGCGCGCGCGGGGGGCGTTGCGTGGGGGGGAGGAGAGGGAGGGAGAGAAAGAGGGGGGGGGGGCGGGGGGGCGCCGCGGCCGGGCGCGCGGGGCCGCGCGCGGCGTGCGGGGCGAGGGGGGGGGGGGGGGGGTGGTGGGTGGGGTAGTTGAAGGAAAAATGTCGTTGTTGGTAGGAAGGAGGTTGTTGTGGGGGGTGAGGGGGGGGGGGGGGGGGGGGGGGAGAGGGGGGGTGTTTTTGTGTGGTCCCTCCAGAGAGAGCGAAGAGGGAGAGGGGGGGGGGGGGGGGGGGGGGGGGGGGGGGGGCGACATATGGGGGGGGGGGAGGGGGGGGGGGGGGGGGGGGGGGGGGGGGGGGGGGGAGAGGGGAGAGGAAAAAAGAGAGAGAAGGGGGGGGGGGGAGGGGCGCGGGGGGGGGGGAGAAAGAGAGGACTACCTAATTATTTTTTTAGAAAGGTTTTTTTTTTTTTTTGGGAGAAAAAAAAAAGAGATAAAAAAAAAAAAAAAAAAAAAGAAAAAAAATTTAAAAAATATTTGTTTGTGTGTATGGGTTTGTGTGTGGGGGGAGGGAGGTGTTTTTTGTAAAAATAGGAAGAAAAAAAAAAAAAGTTTTTTTTTTTTTTTTTAGGAGGAGAGAGCAAAAAAAATGGAAACACACCAATGATAGTGGACCCAACTGTACAACATGCAAAACTAAATGCACATGACTTGGAAGCAGATTAGTCTTTGTAGTGTATTTTTTGTCTGTTTTGATTGGGCTACTTAGATTTTGGGAGAATACCGACTAAACCATACTAGCCTGTGATGTTTCCCAAACCTGTTTCGTCCGTCCCATGTTGACGAGGCGGGCGGAAGGGAGGCCGGGATCAGTCTGTCTATTTTCCCCAAGATGCCCTAACCTGTTCCGCTCTCCTTCCCGGCTCTTCCGGGCCTCTTCCGGTGACCTACGAAAGAGAATCTCGCTATGTTCCTGCTGTTACACCACAGCGTTTGGTAAAGCAGAGAGCTCGTTAGCTTATCTGTACTTCGACCGACCACCTCTACAATGCTACTACAACGCCCAGCACCACTTCCGCCAACTTCCGCCACTTCCGGACCAACATCCGCTTCCGCCACAACCTCCGGCCTTTGGACATCGCCGCCTTCCACCGCCAGCGATCGAGTCCAAAGCCCCAGTCACCGATCTACAGAGCCAGGACAGCGAATCGAGCCCAGCCTGCAAAGCTGCACTTCGCTTCGCTGCCCGACAGGACACCCTGCAGCCCCAGAGCTTCACTCAGCCAGAGCCGGCCCAGTGAACTTCTATGCGACAGCAACTGCGACTACGCTGCATGGAATTGAAAATTGACTTCCAAGTCTCTTTTTCAATATCCGTTCTTCACCAGCAACATCGCAGCGCCGAGTTTCCAGACATCACGCCATCCTTTGGCGGTAAACAGGAAACCCCCGACGCCGAGTTTCCAGCCATCATCCATCACGCCATCTTCGGCGTAAACAGGAAACTCCGACACGTCACACGGCACACTTGCTACCGTAATCCGCTGCCACGAAGGGTCTTGAAGCGAACTGAAAAGTTCTCTTCAAAATAGCATCTACCTTCGATGATTTCATTTTATCCTTGCGGATTTTATGAAATCATTGACCGCCGACGATCAAGACAACAATCGACTTCGCTTCAGAGCATTGAAAATTAACTGAAAAGTTTCTTTTCATTGCTGACGTCATCAGCGTCGTCTCCAGAATTTCATCATCCTGAAAAGGATTTTGAATTTCTCTCCAGCTGCCAGCTACTAGCATCGATCCGCCTTCGATGCCAGCCTTTGAAATTGGCCGTTGTCAATTATCAAAGAGCTTCGCTGCCAGCCACAGTCAACGTCGGCACAGACTCAACTCTGCTTGGGCATCGAAAACTTACTGCAAAGTTGTTTTCATGCTGGCTCTACAAGCATCGTCGATCGCAATTTCATTATCCTTGGACGGATCTTGAAATTGTCTGCAGCCAAGAGCGACCGCGTATTTTCGCTGCCAAAGTTGAAAATTGGCTCCGATCAGTTTTCAACTCCTGGCCTCTGCTGCAACCGAGCCGGCCAACCAGACCAGCTATCCAGCAAGCAACGTCTACGCTGCTAGAGTTTTGGAACCGTCTCTGACCAGTCCAAAACTCCCTGCTACCTGCTGCAATCGCCGGCCAGCCTGTTTATAAATCTTGGCGGATTTATAAACGATCGAGCATCGCTGAAGAAAAGATGGGCCGAACCTCAGAGTCAAAATGCCGTCTTTCAACGTCGCATTATTTACTGATCTTTATGATCATGTAAATTAGAAAAGCAACGGCGAAAGATAAGGAGCAAAGAGACTCATCAACGGCTTCCCTTTTTCTACGTGGACGACTACGGGAGCAGACCCCGCTCAGTGGACTGCTTGCACTGCCACTGCTACGGCCTCCCGATGTCCTGCGTCTTCAGCCTGTTCACCTGCGGCCAGAAGGACCTCCTCATGGGCAACGCCCTCCACAAACACTTCGACTGCGTCCGCCTCTAATACGGCGCTTTCGAAGCGTATTCAAGGGACACGCCCTGCCCTCCTTCTGCCCGCCATGGAAGAAAGCGCCAACACTGGACAAAGTCCGCCGCTTTCGCTACGGCTTCCTGGAGCACTCCAACTGCGTCCAGATCTTCATGGACTGCAAACAGCGCGGCACGCTGAACGGCATGAACTGCGGCTTCTGCCACTTCCTGCTCTACAGCGGCCACACTGCCTAGCTCTAGGACTCCGTTCCGATCGTCGCCCACTACGGCTTGCTGCCCGTGCTCTGCTCCAGCATCAAGCCGGCCGAGTCCAGCGTCTACGCCTTCTTCAACCCCGGCAACTACATGGCCTTCTTCGTCGCCATGAAGCCCTGCCCCTTGGAAGACGCCTCCAATCAGTTTCTCAGCAAGGCCTCAAACTCACCCCCTCTTCACTGCCCATAGAGGTCGGTGGTGTACAAGGCCTACGGAAACCTGAGCGGCTTCCACAACCACTTCTGCAACTTCATGCCCGCGTTCGCCGTCATGCAGTTCGCCCCCTGAGAAGACGTCCTCCGCAGATCTTTCAGATCTCCTGCCCTACACCTCCCCTCCCCTCACTCTGCCCAGCAGTAAGAGGTCGGTGGTGTACAAGGCCAACGGCTACCTGGACGGCTTCCTGACTGGCCTCCGCCAGTACGCCGGCGACTGGGCCAACTTCAATCCCATCGCCGCCTTCTAGACTTTGCACTATCTGGGAAGATATGCAAATTCTATCTACGCTTCTTTCGACAGCTCCAAAATGGGCAAGAAAAGTAAACTTAAGGTTTACGCAATTCAAAGAGCCTATTTTGGGGCGGCGTTCTGGAGCGCGGCCGAGCTCCTCCGCCTCAGCTCCGCCCACTCTCTGCCCAGCCACAATGCCTCTTTTGGCTGGCCCAGTGAGAGCAGCTTCTTAGGACTTCAGCTCAGTACGGCGAAGAATGCAAGAAACTACGCTGCCACGCCTTCGCATCTGCTCACTGTCATCCCGAGCTGCGTTCGATTCTATCATCGCAGCTACTGAGCAATTGCTTAGTGTCATCCCGAGCAGCGTCGTTTCTACCTCTGTCAACCCGAGCGAAAGGACATTGTCATCCCGAGCTGCGTTCTTTTCGCATCTCAGACAGTGACCGTCTTTGCTCTGCGTCATCCCGAGCTGCGGAAAATCATCGCAGACAGATAGAGAGTGACCAGCGTCTGTCATCCCGAGCTGCGTCAAACTTCGCCGATGTCAACCCGAGCAAATTGGCCCTGTCATCCCGAGCTGCGTTCACTTCTTCGCAGCTCTACAGCTACAATTTGCTCCGCGTCATCCCGAGCTGAACCAGTCCAAGACACTGTCAACCCGAGCAAACAGTCTCCTGTCATCCCGAGCTGCGTCCTTTCTCCTCGCAGCAACAGTAGAGACAATTTGCTCAGTGTCATCCCGAGCTGCGGCAAGTTGAGATGACTGTCATCCCGAGCTGCGTCATTCAACGCGCCTCTCAGAACAGCCTCAATAAACGTCGCCAGAAGCGAGCAGAAAGTGATACTTTCTGAAACAGACGGCCATTGGCCCATCTTCGATGCCTCAAAAAGCCTACTACAAAGGCTTTCCGCAATCCCCCAAGCGGCCCAGCCTCAACCAGAAGCCCGTGCACTGCTTCTCCTACATGGCCGCCATTCACAACGTCCGCGTCCCCTACACCTCCCTACCCCCCTCCAACCTCAATTGCGATAGGCTTTTAAGCTCGCCTCGCTTAAAACTCAGCCTTTCGCATCAACGGCGAATGCGTCCCTCTTCTGCCTTAGTTGGCCTATGTCGCCTAGGCTCCGCTCACGGGGCAAGAATCGCCTTGCCCACTCACTTCTCCGCCGCCGGCCGAGAGGGAAGAGTACCCTGAACGGGAACCTGGACGGATTGGCCAAGACCGAGCTGATCATCGGCCAGAAGAGCAGCGTTCGCATCGTCGCCATCAACGTCATCAATAATGACACCTCAAACCTCCCCCTCCAACCCTCATCTAGATGAAAGGCGAAGTGAGCTTCTACTACCGCCGCTACAAGACTCTCGTCTATCTCAGCGACGGCGTATCAGCGGATCTTCAATCTACCTCCCTTCATCTGGAGCCCCAACAATGAGAGGCTAATCAAACATGGCCTAATAAGAGCTGCGCTTCTCCAAGGCCTCCAGACTCGCCTGGCGCCGCTTGGACAGCGCAGAGAAGAACGCCCACTCCCACACCTCAAACTCCCTCTTCAATCCCTATCTGGACGGAAGGCGAAGACTAGCTTCTTCTAGCGCCGCTTCGAGATCATCGTATTTCGCAGCGCCGACGCATCTGCAAGTCTTCCTAACACCCTACCTATACCTTCCAGCCCCACACCCCATAGCTGAGACAGGCCAAGATTGGCCGCCCGTTCGCGCAGAGCTCATCCAGCCAGCGCCTCTCAGACAACAGACTGTTGAAGACTAGCGTCTACTACCGCGGCTTCGAGATCATCGCATTTCGCGGCGCCGGCGTACCTGCCAGTCTTCACGGCACCTCAACTCTCTACCACAGCCTCCCAACCTGGGCCAGTCAAGATTGGCCTCAAAAGCGCTTCACTCGGCCAAGCTTCACAAGCTGGCCATCTCCGAGATGCAGAGCTTATCCAGCCAGCAATTCTCGGACAGCGCACAGACGGACGCCGACGTTCCCTCATAACCCCTATCACCCCGCCCGTCTATACCTCCAAGCATCACTTTGCGGGGTCAGAGAAACGCCTCAGCTACTCCTGCAAACGCCGCTTGGACAGCGTACAGACGGACGCCGGCATCCCTTCATAACCCCTATCATCCTGCCCATCTATACCTCCAAGCCTCCCTTCGCGGAGTGAGAGAACCGCCTCAACTACTCCTGCGAGCGCCGCCTGGACAGCGTACAGATGGACACCGACGGACCTTCTACGTCTCCCATCACCTACACCCTTCCATCATTACAACCCCTCAAACACTGTTCCAATTCGATTGGGCCAAGGACGCCTAGCTGAACGCCTGGAGCTTCTAGCGCCTCTGCGACAAGCACAGCCTCAATCAGCCCTGCCTTGGCGTCGGACAGATGAACAGTTCCGATTGCGCACCTTCATTCCTACCCCTTGGCCTCCCCTCTAGAGGCTTGGAATGGAGCGGCATCGACAAGAGCGCCTCCAAGAATCCGCCGTCTCTGGCATGAAAACAGGGCCAGATCGCCTCTGGAAGTCATCAGCCCGCCTTTCAAGCCAGCGCCGAACGGGAACATTAAAGTTTAACTTTAATGAAATATTCGGCGGAAATTCGACGCTTCTATTATCCTAAAACGGATAAAAGAAGAAGTCTCAAGAACTTCGGTTCTACGGCGTCTAAGTGAGATTTGCCGGCCTTCTGAACGGCGCAAATCTGCATGGACTGCGGCTTCAAGGCCTTCGCCTACGGCTTCGGCTCCGGCTTCCTGGCCTCCGCCTCCCACCAGACGCCCATTGACTGCCACTCATTCCCAGTCAATCAATTGATTGCCCCGAATGACGCGTCAATGCCCATCAACGGCCAACACATTTCCTCCTAGCTCCTTGCTATAAAGGATTGAAATGCGCTTGGCACGGGCCTCCGGCCAACCTCTACTCGGCCTTGTTCATCAAGCGCGGCGACATCTGGATCGCTTTCAACTGCATCGTGAACAAAGCACAGGCCTTCGGCCACTCTACGACGGCCTGAATCGGCAGGCACAGGCCTTCGGCCACCCTACTACGGCCTGAATCGGCAGGCACAGGCCTCCGGCCACTAGGAGCTCACCCTGTCCCTGCACTTCCGTTCCAGCAGCCTTCCTCTGTGGACTCCGACTGCGGACGAAAAGTGTCAAACAGCCACGACTCCTTCCAGTCAAACTGTCCCTGCAGTTCCCCTTCAGCAGCCTTCTTCTGAGCAACCCCGCTCTTTGGACTCCGACTGCGAGTGGGAATTGGCAAACAGCGTGACTCAATTCTCAAGGGTCAACCTCTTCAGCTCTAGCAGCCTTCCTCTGAGCACCTTCGCTCCTTGGACTCCGACTGCAGACCGGAGAAAGACCCACGACGCGGCATCCGACCTTCGCATTTCTCTCACAGCAGCCTTCCCTTATGGACTGAACTGCAATCGCTAGCAGCCTTCCTCTGTGGACTCCGACTGCGGTTTGAACCGTGAACTCAGATGCACTGCGGAAAGCCCCGCCTAAGAGCTACTAGGAGCCAGCGGGCAACAACTACTCGGCTCTTGCTACTCAATCCGTCGCCCTTATGGGGGGGAGGCGGAGCGACTGCAAGAGCATGCCCTGCCCACCCTCTCCCGCATTGCTGAGGAAGCGGGAGAGAAGCAGGTTACACGTAGGGGGGCGGCCGACCTGGGAGCGGCTGCCACGTGAGGGAGCTGGCAAAGCACCCTCGTTCTTACTCACTTCGGGCAGAAGGCCCAAACTGTTACTCTGCAAGGCCTAAAACGCCTGTAGCCACCTCGAGCCGTCGACGGATGGGAGGAGGATGCAGAGGAGAGCGAATTTGTCTTACGGGACTCTGGGCTGACGAGCACAGAATTCGCGACCGCGCAGGCCTACTAGGAGGCAAATGACAGCGCCCAGCCTACACGGAAGCTGGTATCAAACGCGGGAAGGAGTACGGAACACAAAACCCTCAGCCTCCGTCGAACTCCGCAGGGGATGATTCGACAAGCGCAGACTACTAGGAGTCTGCTTAGCAGCCAATTTGGTGGCTGATCTCGTCAGTGCGGGCCATTAGGAGCCCGCCTTGCAGCCGAACTGGCGGCTGACTGGACGAGCGCAGACTACCAGGAGTCTGCTTCGCAGCCGACTACGCGGCTGATCTCGTCAGTGCGGGCCAGTAGGAGCCCGCCTTGCAGCCGAACTGGCGGCTGACTGGACGAGCGCAGACTACTAGGAGTCTGCTTCGCAGCCGACTACGCGGCTGATCTCGTCAGTGCGGGCCATTAGGAGCCCGCCTTGCAGCCGAACTGACGGCTGACTGGACGAGTGCAGACTACTAGGAGTCTGCTTAGCAGCCGACTAGGCGGCTGATTCGACGAATGCGGACTACTACCAATCCGCTTCACAGCCAATGGCGGCTGACTTCGATGAGCGCGGACTACTACTACCTTCCGCTTCGCAGCCAAACAAGTGGCTGATTCTAGCAGCACGGACTACTGCGAATCTGCTTAGCAGCCAAACTGGCGGCTGATTCGAGTAGAGTGGACGAGAAATCATCCGCTACGAACACCAATACCGACTGCTTCAAGATCAAGCTCATCGCAAGGATTGGAGTGCTGCATTGCTACTGCTTCAAATAGTTCGTGGAATGCCCGGCGGCGGATCTCAGCTAACAAGAGGCGGCTAAAAACCGCCACGCCAATTTGCCGCCTACACAAGCCATCCACCTACTATTTGTCACCGGGCAAAAACAGCCCCTCAGCAGGCCCTCCTACGCTGCACACTCCGCCCCCCTCAGCGCGCCACACACACACACACACCTCCCTGCAAAAACACCCCCGCTCCAGCCGGCCAAAACCCGCTCCCCCAGTCTTCGCAAGAAGGGCGGCAAGAAGAGAGGGTGGACTAATTGCCCCCCCCCTCTCTCTCTCTCTCTCTCTCCTCTGCGGGCCTACGTTTTCGACGCAAGCGCTGAAAAAGCGGCCCCCGGAGAGCGCAAACAAGAGAGATTAATGACCTCCCTTACAGCCACACCCTACTCCCTGCACAAAAAACCGGCCCCTCAAGCCAGGCCTTCCTTCGTTTAATGGAGACAAACGACGTCAAAGTTTCTCCACCACCACTCCAAGGGACAGCCCCCGCGAAGCCACGTTGGACTCCACACATACACTTGGAGCCAACCCCCCTGTCCATACCCTCTCCGTGGCCACGCCCCCGTTGGGGGAGGATCGGGGGTACCCATCCCATCGAGCTCTTTCAACCGGCCTCAGTCATTCCCGCCTAAGAGCCCACACACCCCCACCCCATCCCCACCCCATCGCGCTCAACTTGCATCCCACCAACACGTCGTCGACTCCACGGCTGTCGACGAACACACTTCAGCAGCCCTCGCCGACGGTCGCCTGCCCCTCGCAGCAACTCGCACATCCTCCTGGAGATATGTCCACCCAGTCACTCCTGGCGCCGATAGGAGACGACATCGTCCTTGGCTCGCCCCTCGAGGAAGACAGAACAAGCAACGGGTCCAATGGAAGGCCCATGTCCCCCACCAACGAGCCCACGACTCCGGAGATCCAAAATCAGTCCAGATCCAGGCAGAAAGGACGAGACCTCCTTGACCTACTGAGGAAAGGCAACGACCAGACAGAGGAAAACAGAGGGTCTACTCAAAGATCACTCAACCAAGGAAGCAGGCCGACAAGGAGAGAGCAGGAACTCCTAGAGAAGGTGAAGACGTTGGAGGAGACCTGTAGAGACCTCCGACGACAGCTGGTGGATGCGGAAGCCGGGAGGAAGAGATCAGGAAGAATTCCGAACGACGGATACGTGATGAATCACAAGCAGGCCGAGCGACTCGACGCCGCATTTGACAGTCTCAGAAGATTGCGTCGGATCAACCCCGCTCTCCAAGACACATACAAACAAGTACAGTCACTGGCGGCCATAGTCAATGGACTGCCAGATGTGGACAAACTGCTGGAGACATCGGAAGACCCGGACCGCGTCCAACGCTCGGAACCTCAAGATGCACTGTCGTCGGTACCCAACCCGTGGGGAGGAGGAGTACGAGGTCGTGCTCGACATCAGATGGGAGGCGTCGGGCACAGAGGCTCCCATGTCGGCAGAGAGGATCGCAGAAACCACCCTGGACGGACACGATCTCTTCCCACGACACACCCTCCATCCCCGAGACACTGATGTCCCACCACTCAACTACACCACCTTCTCACCCCCCCCACCACTATAGTCCCGTGTACCTACTCGAACTAGAGTCGCGAGATTCGGAGATCTTCCGGCCCCGTGACTTCGATCACCTTTCCCAATCGGAATGACCGCGCAACATTGTTTCTTGCCTAAACAAGCTAAACCCCATTCTAGCTCACAGACAAGGCAGTTGACGGCCTCCTCGGATCTATTCTCCCAGACAGACGGACATCAGAGAATCATCCTCATGGAGGCTCAACCCATCTTCCGCTGCTCCTCCTGCCAGAATATCTTCGGGACTCTCGGAAAGATCGACTGCGACAAGTGTCCACGGCACTACTGTCTCTACTGCTCCCGCGGCAACCTGGACCAACTCCTAGGACCTGACGAGACGGGGTTGACGATGTCGATCTGCCAGAAGCTTCTCAAGAACAGCTCAGCAAGCTACCACTGTCCCGGATGTGACCAGATGGAGGACTCTGCCCCGCTCAACATCGTGGAACAATTGTTCCTACAAGGCGTTTTCCACCCCAAGAATGTGGCAGCGCTCCTTGCGGAGAAGGGAGACGAGCGGAAGATCGCCACCTTCGCCATCTGCGATGCCCTCTACCGAGAGACGTGTGCCCTCCGCAAGCTCCAGGACGACCAAGCACCACCAATCTACGTCCCTATCGATTACGGCGTTGAAGACTCCCAAGACGCCTTCCACTGCCCTGCGTGCTTCATCGGACCCATCCCTCGCAGCACCCCCGCGGCGCCTGAACAACACTACACCGGCTCAGGCCATGAGCTACCAGCTCACAGGATCGAACACGAAGTCAAGGCATCGAAGAGCGAGGAAGCACCACTGCATCACCTCTACCGAGACGTGACCTGGCTCTCTGATTGCATAGCCTTGGCCCAAGCTCATCTAGATCTACTCGCGGCGAACGATCTACGCCGCCCTGGTTTCGAGGAATGGTGGCGTCGACTCTTGTACCGACGACAAGAGATCCTCAATCTAGCGGACGAGGCCGCCGCAACCCAGGTCAAGCCAGCCGCGGCGGCAATGCTGGACTTAGACACACCCCAATACACGGACGGCAGCACACATGTCGCACAGTCCCGGCAACCCCAAGCCTCCATCCATCAAGGCTCCATGACAATGCCCCCCGTCGTGGCCCGCCCAGGGACGACATCGCGGTACCCCACGAGGGACCCACGCACACTAAGAGCCAAGTCCCTCCAACTCCACCCATCACACGGAACTGCCACTGCCAGTCTGGCCGATCCCATCTTCCCACACCCAACCTACAGGGAACTCCACAACACACAACAGGCGCAGACCGTCACCACGCTCGACACCACCCACCATCAGCACCGTCCTGAGACTCATGCAAGGAACATGGGATCAGGGAACCAGATCCAGAACGGAGCACTAAGGCCAGTACGACCGAAGGTCAAAAATAAGAGGACGTCAGCAAGAACTCCGCCTCCTCGCTCACACTCGGCACCGCCGGGAGGACCATCGCGACCGCAGAAGAAAGGGGTCGGGAGACAGCTCCACGTATTGGTGGGTCCCGGACGGCCAGAACAACAAGAGCAACCAGACCAGGCCCCAGAGAGAGGAAGAGGAACGGTGGAAGACAACGTCTACCGACCCCCTCCGGAAGACCTACCCCCTGGAGACCAACCCACTCGAGTGGAGACGCACCACTACCGCTTCGATGGTGACCCAAGGGACGTAGCTGCCTGGATACAGTCAACTCATCCGCCTCCACCATCATTCCGCCCCCGCCCCCCCTGGACCACCAACTGAGACCGCGAGAGGAGGAGAGCAATACCCGCCCCAGGCAAATCAGATGGCTTCTCCGACACGGCCGTCAACGCTGGACGTGGGACCAGGGACAGGACGCGGACTTCCACATCACCAGGAGGCTAGAACCGGAATGACCCCCTATCCTCCGACACATGTGCCTCCCGGTGGACACCCGGTGGGAGAGGGAGGGGGCGGATCCGCAGAACCCCCTCCCCCTCGCTACGCCCCACCACCACATGCTCCACTCGACGGAGTGCCACCACGGGCTTCGGAAGGGGTTCGAGTAGCCTATGACCCACCCCCTCCACCCCGAGCGCACCCTCCACCACCGCCACAACATTACGATCCGCAACCACAGTACTACGCACAACAGCAGTACGCCCCCCAACCGCAACACTACGCTCCCCCGCCACCCCCCGGACAACCAATACCAGCTCAAGCCGGTCAGTGGGGCCCGAATCCAGCGATGCAAGGAATAGGGGCGGCGTCGCTGCAGTACTGTCAACAGATTCTCCATCACCTGTCCCTCCAACAAGAGCGAGAGCAGCTTAGGCAGACACTTCCGCCAATCGAATACCCTCGCTTCAAGGGAGATCCATTGGATTTTCCCACCTGGAAGTCCGCCTTCCTCAACCTCATCCATCGGATCACCAATGACCCCCATCGACGAATCCAAATCCTAGGACAGTGCTTGGAAGGAGAACCACTCAAGAAGGTGCAGCGGTACCTGGCGGACCCTGGTAACTTCGAAGTCATCCTCACCTTGTTGACACGAGATTACGAGAATCCGACGCTCCTCATCCAACGAGCCAAGACAGACATCGAGCAGTTACCATCAGTGTCAGATCACAACCTGGACAGCTTCCTCGACCAGCTCAGGTCTAGCTTCTACTTTCTCCGGGTGCAGTGCCAACTGCCGGAGGAGAAGCTGCTTCACCTTACGCAGACGGTCCTGAGTAAGCTGCCCACCAGCATCTACAATCGATGTCTCCATAAACTGCGGTCCATCAACCTACACGACATCAGCATCAATCACCTCATACCTCTACTCGAGGAAGAGGCCCGACTGCTGCAATCCAAGAGGGTGATGCGGGCCGGGCGAACTGACAGCAGACACACTTCGAGAGAACACTCGCACTCGACTAAATCTCGCTCCAACATCCTCTCCGCCGGAATGGATAAGGAAGTGACTACACTGACGAACGCAACATCAACGCCAGCAAGAGACCCGGCCTGTGCCTTCTGTGCAGGGAACCACAAACCGATCAACTGCCATCGCTTCACTACTGCCAAACAAAGGAAAGACCAAGCGGCGAAATTTCGGCGCTGCTACAAATGTCTGGTAGAAGGACACGACGCGAGCAGTTGCAGATCGCAGTACAACTGTCAGTTCTGCTGCCAGCCACACCACCATTCAGCCATCTGCTACGACGCCTTTCCGGACAAACACAGACAAAACTCGCTTTCTCGCCGCCGGCAGGAAGATAGTACCCGACGGACGAGCAGAAGCCCGCAGCGCAGACAGTCGCGTAGCCCCCCTCGTTACACTTCGCCTCGCCCTCGCAACCGCAGTGGCGAACGCGAAACGAGGAGCGGAGGGAGACGTCAGAGTCGTTCACCTGCGCCTCGCAACACCTCTCGGGCAGGAACTTCATCCCCCACTCGCAAGCAAGGGACGACAAGATCAAGGAACAATAGCAGAAGTCCGGGACGTTCGAACAATCGATCCAGACAGAGCAGCAGGGGAGAAGAGAAGACAACCCGCTCGTCAGTTCAACGACGGCCGGCGACCCCACTTCACAGATCCAGATCCAGAGAGGGGAGCGCACGCAAGGACGGATTGATCAGGAAGAGAAGCGAAGAAAGGAACACGGCCAGCATGATGGCGTCGGGAGGAGGACACCCTGACCCAGGACCCATCATGCTTACTTTCCCAGCACAACTTTACTCCGAAGATTGGGAAGATTCGGCGGACGTAGCGTGCATCCTGGACTCCGGTTCCCAAATGACGGCGGTGTCCAACCGCGTGGTGGAGCGGCTGGGACTGAGAACACTGGACGAGCAAGAAATCAACACCGGAGTCTTCGGACACAAGGAGCGACGCCAGATGTGGATGAGGAAGGTAGAGCTGAACGTCCGCGCACCCAGTGGGTTTGAGTTCAGCCTGGAGGCCTGGGTTCCCAAAGGAGAAGTCTGTCCACCACTCACCCTCGAAGCCCCCTTCACCGGGGAAGAGTGGGATCGGATCCGGAAGCGGCACCCTGAACTTCTGAACATGCCGCCGCGGAACAAGGAGGAACTGATGGAGGTGGACATCCTCTTCGGACAAGACGTGAACGCGTTCGCCCTCGCCACCGCCGCGCCTTGGAGTAGCCAACTCCGCCCAGGACTAGCTATTTTCCCCAGTCCATTAGGAAGCTTCGTGGTGGGGAACGCGAGATCACCGCTCCAAGCCAGACGAAGTCCTCCTCCAAGGACGGCCATCTTGACGAATGGAAAAGGGAAGCTAGGAAGCAAGCACACAGAAGGGCCTCAGATCGCGACACGTGGACTAGAAGAGTCCCTCGACTTCCCTCTCACCCGTGCACGGCTCCAGGAAGTACTCAGGAGCCCTACGGACCCATTGGCCAGACACGGAGGATCGACAGAACGGATCAAGGCTCTGGAGACTGACCTGAGAAGGATCGGATATCCAGTAGACAGACCAGTCCAAGAGCACCTTCACCGGTTCATCTGGAGGGAACTGGTAGAGGCAAGGGAGGAGATGACGGAAAAGGGAGGACAGAGATCAGTGTGGATAGCGACACCACCAAATCCCTGGCGTGAGGGATCAGCTCCGCTCTCGTCATCACTCTCCATACCACCGCCGATCCAATTCCTGCCCCCATCGAGGAATCTAGCTCCAGTATTGGGACGACGACAAGTCCTGATGTTGGGAGTCGGGAAACTAGGAGAGACGGAAGGAGAAGGAGAGGATGCTGCGAGCAAGGAGATGGAAGACCTCTCCGTCGGTGTGGAATCCGACGGGGACAGTGGCAATGAGGAAACCTTGACCCAGGAGGAGATACGAGAAGATCGGATGGTCGCCACCTTGGGACCACATCTCCGAAAGCTCCTGGCCTGCAACGCCTTACGAAGACCTGACACCTTGAAGAACATGACGAACGTCCTTGGTGCCCGAGAACCCAGTCACTACTTGCCCTGCCGGCGGAAGAACAAGATTCGCCTACCTTGGAGAAGAGACGAAGAGCAGACGGATCCTGGAGCGATTCTTCCCGTCGGCCGCTTCGACATGCCAACCATCCTAGACAGCCCCATGTCGGATGACCAAACCCGGCAGTTGAGAGTGTTTCGAGGCTTCCATTCGGCTGAAAACATTAGCGAGGACGTCGAAGGGACCTACGAGAAGACGATCGTACATTGCTGCCAACACAGCCGGAAGATGCACTCGGTCCGGCTCCGGTGCATGACCGCGGATGTATGGGACGCATTGCCGGATCGAGTGAAGACGGTGACGATGTTCGAAGGGTCGATTGGAACACTGGAGAAACCCGGAATCACTCAGCTGACCCTTGGCTATGAGCCCTCCATCCTGAACGTAGCCCGATTGGTGACGGGACTGAAGACACTGCACATCCATGGACTACGGAACTTTTCCGCCGAAAGCTGGGCGGCTTTGAGCCAACTCCAGCAGCTACGCACCCTTCACCTTGGGGCCTCACAGGACGGAAGATTCCGACTTGGAGGGGATTGGACCGAGCCGTTGCCCCAACTTCGGACCCTCAGCTTCCACTGCTTCTCGGTCATAAGAATGCCCTATCTGAGGAGGCTGACGCCAAACCTGGCCACGCTGCGTCTTCCTAGAGTCCACTTTGAGCGAGAGACCTGGGATGAGGAGAGCGGGCCTAGCCAAGTGTGGGACAGCTTGCCAAACCTGCTGGAACGCCTACGACTCAACACTCGGGGCACCTGGGCCCTCTCACGAAATACCACGGAGAAGCCCCCAACGGGAACGAGGATACTACGGGAGCTGAAGGACCTAAGGGTAGATGGAAGGTTCTCTGGACTTGCGGGACTAGCGCCCAACCTCACCGCAGCGGCCACGGCGGGAATAGAGGACTTACCGCCGACCATCACCAAACTGCACTACACCGGAGAGCTAGAGCCAGAAGGGAAAGAACCGCTGGTCGACCGGTTGAAGAGACTCCCGGCCCTCACACACCTATCCCTCCTGAACTTCTCGAACGTCGTCGTCCACTCCCCCAGCCGATTCTACGTTCTCTCCAAGCTCGGGACGGTCACCCACCTGCTGTTGGACCATCTAGCCTGGGACACATTCTGCGTGTTTCGGAAAGAGGACGAGATCCCACGGGAAGAGACCACCCCACCGGGTCTACCCCCGCCCAAGCTCAAGTATCTCAAACTAGACTGGTCGACCTACTACTTTCTGGGGCATCCAGACCTGGCGCCGATGACCAGAGGAGAGATCGTCCACCTGGCCAGATTCTTGAGTCATGTGGAACTTCCCTTTACGGTCGAGTTCAAAGATGATCGTTCGGGGCTCGTGGGGAAGCAGGCTCTTCGCCCCACGTTCCTAAAAGAAGAAGTGAAGAGATGGCGACGGAGGAGATTTCCCGACGAAGTCAGCACGCTCAAAGTGACCGAGCATTCGTTCAAGCCAGCCCATTGGCGGTACGAGTTCACAGAGACTCCAATGTCAGAGGAAGAACGAAGAGAGGAGCGACACCGGGCGAAGAAACGGAAGAGCAAAGCCAGGTCCAAAAGGCGAAGAGCGGAGAGGAAGAAGGAAGCACAGAAGCGTGACCCTCAACCAAGCCCGACCGTTCGGACGTCGGGGAACAGTCAAGGGCTCAGACGGATGGCGACGCTGATGCTACTCGCCGTGTGTCTACTTTCCCCAGCTACAGCTGAGCTGACATTCGGAGACCACGCTCCGATCCACGACGAAGCCGTCCCCTCAGCGGCGGACATCAGCCGCACCATCCTCCAGGGAACTCGACACCGACTGGACCAATCAGCACCGCCGCCGGAAAACGTGAAGTTCCAGCTGTGTCATCGACACAGTGGGGGAGGTCGACCGTTCCTCCTTCCAGAAAGAACCAGGGACTGTTCGATCTACGGAAAACCAGCAGAACGCTCCTACCACGACGTGGACCTGTGGCTTCCCGCTACAGAAGCACCTAGTGCGCCAGCCGCAAAGTGCATCATGGAGATCACCACTACAACCACCTGGTGGAATGGCTTCGTGTCACACCTCAACTGGGGTTTGTCTAACCCCATCGAGAAGTTAAACGTGCCGGCTGATGAATGCGAACGAGCCTGGACGGAACACGAGTTCCGGAAACTGAAGCTGGTGCAGATCGATAAGTTTCTCTGGTCCACGAATCAGTCCCTGCACTACGAATGGCACTGCTGCAGCGGAACGTACACGTATAAAACGATCAACCTCTACGTCCTAGAGGGGACAGTGTACGCGGGACACCAAGCTCTCACTTCGAGCCTCGGGTCACTGAAGGGATGCCAGATAGAGAAAGAGAGCTGCGTTCAACCTCAATATACCATTGTGTGGAACGACACGCCGGTACTCAAGTACTGCCCATTCCGCTACTTTGGAAGCTTCGTCGGCGACGTGATGGATTCACGAGTGAGGATTCCCAAACTATCCACAACCTTTTCCACCTACCCGCCCGAGGACGACTTCCCATACACCAAGGAGTCGATGAGCTGCCTTCCCGTCGGGACTCTTCTCTCCCACGAAGGGGGAGCCTTGCGCATCAATAACACCAAGAGAGACGACGAGGCCGGAGATCCCGGAAAGAAGGAAAGAAGGAGGATGGAAAGGGACTTGCCCACCATCACCCAGTCCCGAACAAGAAGACTCTACTCACTCCCTCCCACCACAGCCAAACCCCATTGGGACTTCGACAAGGGAGCGAGGAAGGAGGCTATCCACGCGGCCCTGCTCAGCATAGAGAACTGGGTGGAACATCACGACCCAGTGGAAGCTAAACTTCACTACGTCGTAGACGAACTGGTAGACATGATGGAGCGGGTGGAGTTGAGCGACGAGCATCGAATGTGTGTACTGGAAGACCATCAGTACCAAGTTCTGAAACAGATGGTCAGGATGAGCCCCACCAACGGAATCCGTGCCCTCACCGGTCGAATGGACATCTCGGCCGAAGTCCGAGGGTCGGCCATCTACATCTCCCAATGTGTAGAGGCAGACGTGGAAGCGATCTACCCGTATCACCAACTTCCAGGGGAAAAGAAATGCTATCTCTTCCTACCAGTCCGTCTAAAGACCGGAGAGACTCTGTTTCTGCCGGATGGAGTGGGAAAGGACCTCACCTACCACAGCCCGTTGGCGGATTGTCACCATGTCCACCCCTTCCGGTTCGTCGATCCAGTATCAGCAGCCGAGACCTCAGCGTTCTTCAAGAACTTCACCCATGGCTCGTTTGCCACCCTCCTACAAGCACCCGCCATCCACCATCTACAACCAAACATCACCTACGACACTCCAGTCCTTTTCAACTCGCGGCTGATGCCCCCCTTTGCGGCCCTCGTCGCTTACTCGTCAAGCCTGCCGATCTTGGAAAGGAAACTAAATGGACTGACGAACTACACGAGTCATTTCTCCCTTGACCCCAGCGGCGTGGTGCAAGGGATCGAAGCCTACGGTCATGCAGTAGGAGACATCGTGGGGACGTTATCCGAAGGAGCACAAGGGCTAGCCAGGACTTCCTGGTCTGGCATCAACAACCTGGGTTCTTCCATAGTCAAACCAGTCATCACGGTCGTTGGAGTCATTCTGGCCATACTGGCTGTCATCGCAGCGGGCGTCTTCCTCTTCTGGGTCTCACAGTACACTTCGTGGGGAGCTGATGCCAGGAGGAAAACAAGGGAGTGGAAAGAGAGACTACAAGGGTGGGACGTCGCTGACTATCTTCCGCGATGGATCACGGCCAATGGGACACGCATCTCGGAGAATTCAGACACTCAGTTTCTCCCAGTGGAGGCGCCCTTGTCCCGCTCTGCTTCTGCGATGGACCTCGTCAGATTGGACTCCCGAGGAGCGGCGGCTACGTTTAGTCGTGCCAATTCACGGAGTCGGAGTCCCAGTCTGCATCGCTCACGGGCTCTCTCTACGGCTACGTTTGGTCGTGCCAACTCACGGAGTCGGAGTCCCAGTCTGCATCGCTCACGGGCCCTCTCCCGAGATGTCGACCGGGTCGGGTCGCGAAGCCTGGCGGGTTCGAGAGTGAGGATCGATCGAACGCCCTCGATGAGCTCCGTCCACCTACTCCCATGGGATCCAACTGCCATCCAGCCGCCACGATCCGTGCGAGGTTCGAGATCGACACTGGCACGTTCTCGCTCTACTACTCCGGCCCCAATATTCCGCTGACCCCAGTGATGACCTTCCCGTCCTCGTAGTGTTGCTTGTAGCTTAGATCCGAGGCCCCGTTCCTCTGCCTGCCCTAGCCATTGGTGTGATCACTATTGCCTTCCCGGCCGCCCCGCGGGTGCGCTGTGATGTTTCCCAAACCTGTTTCGTCCGTCCCATGTTGACGAGGCGGGCGGAAGGGAGGCCGGGATCAGTCTGTCTATTTTCCCCAAGATGCCCTAACCTGTTCCGCTCTCCTTCCCGGCTCTTCCGGGCCTCTTCCGGTGACCTACGAAAGAGAATCTCGCTATGTTCCTGCTGTTACACCACATAGGGGGGGGGGGTAGGTGGTGTTTTTTTTTATTTTTTGTGAATAGTTTTTTTTTTTTTTTTTGGAAAGGAAAATTTTTTTTTTAAGGAAAAATTTTTGTCCGGAATTTGATTAGTTGTTTTTTTTATTTTTTTTTTCTTTTCCCCCCCAGCATTAATTTTTTTTTTTGTTTTTCCCCCCTTCATTTTTTTTGTTTTTGGCCTCGTCCTTTTGTGCCGTCCTCTTCCCCGTGTCCCCCCCCTCTCCTCTTTCCCCTAGGCCGCCCCCCCCCTTGTTTCTCCCTTCCCCCCCCCCCCCCCTTCCCTTTTTCCTTATTCCCCTTTCCCCTCTCCCCCCCCCCCCCCCCTTCTCTCCTACCCCCCCCCCTTGCCTGTTCCCCTGTCCCCCGCGCGAGGGCTCCCAGACAATGGGGAACATTTACTGCTTGCAGACAATTTATTTTAAGTATTTCAAACTACGTGATGAAAATTAGTGACTGATGGAGATAGTAGCTTAAAAATACATCTAATAAAATTATCAAAACACGGTGTTTCAATGTTAAGCACTGCAATGCGCTAAACAAAAGTTTTCGAAAGAAGCATTTTTAATTGAATTCTAATTAATTTTATACACTTGATTTTATTAAGTGTTGAAAATTACTGAATCATTCATTTACCACACATCGAGTTGGCCTTTGACTTTTGTAATATTTTGAAATAGAGATTCAAAAGATGGTCGCGCATTTATCGGCATTAGCTTGTTAATTACTAAGTTTTACTTTATCGAGCCTTATTGATGTTCACAAGCAGAAGACTAACATTGTCCTATAACCGGATTTGCATTGGGGGCAACTCCTCTTCTTTCACGCGTAGCATCAGCAGACATAGATAGAAAATGCCCCAGCCTTTTGCAAACAAGTCAGCAGTGCCAGCAGTGTTTTGACATTGTTCCTATTGAAATTAATAAATCAGGCTCACGGTTGCTTATGTCAACTCGTTTGCTTTGCATTGCGAATCTTGTTCAAAGACCTTGTTTAAGTGATAACTGAGCTAATTTCTGCTGTGATATAGCGCATCTTCTGAGTCTCAACTAAAAAGGCTCAATTGCAGGCAATGAAGCTAGCAGTGTACTTGGTGGCGCTTTCTTCTTTATCCCTGGCCCGCTGCTGCGATGTAGAGCTTGCGGAAATCGGCTTCAATTATGTGGAGTTCAAAGCAGGCTCTCCTTTCAACGCTTCTCTGTCTTCTCTGCGTGCACTGCATAGCGATTTTGGGAAGACTCAACTAGAGTCAGTTCTTCTCTATTCAGCCTCCTGGGCGGCCTGTGAAGGAAAGCACTATGAGGTTTACAGTCGAGGAAGCGTGGAATTGAACCAGGCAGATAGGCTGGCCAGTGAAAGCAGAGATGGCAGTCACCTACTTCCAGTCTTTCCTGATCAGACTGTAAGTCGTCATCCTGCATTCTGAGCCCTGGCCACCCAACACCTGTCCTCGCCAGGCGGATGATGAATTCTACCTGATGTGCGTGGAAACGAGGCTCTGTCGTCGCTGTACGCCTCTCCAGCACCGCGCCTGCTCTCCTCGTCCGCTGCTCTACCTTTCTGCCGCTATGATGTTCCCACTACCCATTCAATTCCAGCTCTGCTCTGTCTAGAGATCAAACTGAACCGGAGCCCAGATTCAAAGGACTAAAGAAGGATGAGCTTCAGATCGGAGCTGGACATGGCGCTGCCAGAATTTACGGTGGGCATGGCCCGCTCCTCGGCTGCACGCGGGCTCTGGATCCCCTACGGCCTGGACTCCCGAAGCCAAAGCCAGCCCTTCCTCCCTGGCGGGAAGCTCTCTGGTGGAGTCTCCTCCTGGGGATGGAGCAAGGCTTCGGTGAGCCAGAGCAGCACTGCTCTCCTGTTGGCCATCATCACTCATCCTCTCTTCCCTATCAGTCCAGACGCAGAGTAGCCGGATGAGCAGAGGCCGAAGCCCCAGCATTGCAGCTACAATGCCAGTCACTATGCCGGCATGGAGCGGGTGGAGTTCTCAGCGTCCTTCGCGTACAACGTGAGCGAGCTGACAGCCAAGCTGCCCCCTTCCAGCCCCCTGCTCCAGTCCAGCTTCCCCCTTTGGTCCTGGACCTCTGCCCGCCTCAGCCCCGTCAGCCCCAGCTTCCCGCCTCAAAACGTTTGCCCGCCCTTTCCATCTCGCCTGGCTCACAAGCAAGGCTCCAGGTCTCTATCTACAGCCTCTTCCATGAACACGGCTACGAGGCGGCGCTAAGTGCCCGCTGCAAACGCGTGGCTGCCGCTGCACCAAAGCCTGCTGCCCCAGCAAATCAAAGCAGCAAGCCTCGCGGAGCGGCGCCACTCCTGAAAAGCTTTCTCTGGCCCAGTTCACTGCTTCTCATCCTGCTGACCCCTTGGCCTCTATAAGCCCTCTTCGCCCCGTTTTGCCCATAGTCTTTAGCTGGATGTTTATTTTCACTGCTGTTTTTGGACCGGGTAGTTTGGAGACCGGGTGATGGTGGCTTTTTATTTTTCTCAAACAACAGGCTACATTTCAGTCAATTTAACAGAAAACTAGAACTTGTCTGCAGCGCAGGGTTGACGCATGAGGCAAAAATGCCAAACAACGCGCAACTGGCTGTAGACCTCCCTGCCCTGCCTATGCGATTCAGTGTGGCTGGACTTGAGATTGCTGGATAGCTCCATGTCTTGACCATGCTCATATGATGTTGATCTGATTATATTGTGCTAACAAAGCCAATCATTGCCTTTGACTACATTGCAATCTACAAGCATATACACTCCATGCTGCCACCGCTGGAGAGCGTACATGGTGTAGGCTGACGCAACTAGGACCCTCTGCAAAGCAGAGGGAAACTAGCGGGTGGCTGAACCAACCTTCCAATCAATGTCACTAATGCTAGAGCCAAAGGAGAGCGGCCTGAAAGGGCTGCCTCTTTTACTCTACAAATGTTTTCTTCCAAATGTTGCAAATCAGCAGGTGGATTTGGCAATGAAAATGAATGATCGGCAAAAGTCCGATTGTGAACATTGCCCAACAAAAATAGCGATAGCTGCAAATGAGCAAGCTCATGCAGAAAGTGCTAAAATTTTCTAGAATTTATGGATTGAAAATGGCTGATGAATGAATTTAAGCAGATTCTATGGAGCAAAATAATGGAATTTTGAAGCTCCTGGAAAAAGCTAATCGTTCAAATCGGCTTTGTAAATACACTGTATATATGCCACTTATCCTTCTTAATTCTTTCTCCAAGCGAACGAGAGGACCGGAGATAGCGATTGCTGCCTTCCTCCCAGCTGCGGCCTGCGCAACCAATGCTGGACAACTAATACTCATCCATGGGACGTTAGCTACTGCAACCACATGGACGGCATACGGCGACAGAGAAAGACTAGGCTTTGGCCAATTTTTTCTGTCCGCCCAAAGCCAGCGGATAGTGGGGCTTTGATCTGCAGTCACTGCCCCCTATTCCGCCCATCCAAGGCGTGTTCTATTGGACACCGGGCACCCATCATGATTCTCAAAGGCCTGATCAGCTGGAGAGAAGGGGGAATGCAACAAAAAGCGCATATTTGCGTCAAGGCGTTCTATTGAATGCCTAAATGAGGGAGGTGATTACGGCGCCCTTCCTCAAAGTCGCAGCTTCAGTGTAGTGCGTACGGCTATCGCTGGAATGTGGCTTTCAAGGTGCAGAAAACGGGACTCTGGCCAAAACCTCTGTTCCCTTCTGCTATCACCAGATGTTTTTTTAGAGTGTCTTAAAGGAGGGAAAAGGAGCGACAACGCCCGCCCTCCCAATGTCACTACTTTTGCTTTCTGGGAAATCAAGGCTTAAGTGTGGCGTTGTGCATTTGATTGGCTTCTAGGCCCCTATTGCGCCCCTCCTGCCAGGCTTGGCCAGCCAAGGGCAGGGAAGGGAGTGTGGAGATTACGCAACAGATGGGCGGATGAAAACATCCACCCAGTCAGCCGAAAAGTGGAGGCTGGCAGAGTGAAGGAATGCAAATAGGGGACGCATGTTCAAAACATTGCTTTGTCCCCCTACACTGCCCATCCCCACGCATAGTGGGGTGAGAAGGCAGGCAGGCTTGGCTTTGCGCGCGGATGCCTGCTACAGTTTGTGCGAGAAGGGGGAGGGCGATGTAGAGGCCACGCCTCTCTCAGCCCCCCACCCAAATCCTGCGTTTGCTGGGCCACTCATTCTCTCCCCATAGGAGACTGAGTGCGCCTCTTTCCCAATCCTCCCATTCCAATTTTTAACTCTCTTCCTCCTAGCTGTTCTCTACCTTAGGGGGCCTAAATAGGTAGAGGGGGTTGAAGATGGTTACACCCGAGCAGTCCCATAGGCCCAAGCGGAGAACCGCAGCGGCAGCGGAGAGGCGCATCAAGCACCTTGCCGCTCCGCAATGAACCCGTTCCTCCTCAGCTGGGGAACATCACAAGAGAGCTAGGTCTGAGGAAGTGAGGTCCCCCAGGCTGAGGAGAGGAGAGGAGGAGGAGGAGGAGGGAGACGGAACCAATGACGCTGATGATGAGGTGCGAAGCCAGCAGGCCGCCCTCGGAAGCGATGACGAAATGGGTGATGGATTAGAGGGACGAAGGCTGCCTCCGATGGAGGCGGCCGACGACCCTCCTATCCCACCCATGCGACAAAGGGTCCTGGGCACAGCCTTTGGAATCCCTCGTCGAGTCAACAAACGCATAAGGAGGAGGAGCAGGAGAAGAAGTGCTGATGCACCTCTGCCTGCCACTCCTGGCGATGGGCGAGCCAGCAGGCCGTCCTCAGCCACCCCGCCCGCTGCTGGAAACACTCCGGCACGGGTAAATGTTAGAGATGAGGAGTCTCAAGCAGACCCTCAATCTCCTCAAAGCCCTCTAGCCCGAAAACGGCAGAGGCCGGTAGAAACGCCGCCAATGAATCTGGATGCCCAAAGCAATGGGCGTTCGGTATTGGGCTCATTCTTCGGGCCTCAATCTCCCACTGGAGTGATTCGAAATTTGCTAGGAGCTGTGGAAGGCAATGATGCAAATCAGCCCCCAGCCCAGCAAAACACTCCAGAGACAGGGGCAGGCCAGGGTCCACTACGAACTGTACCTATGCCACCTAATGCACGATGGCCGCAGTGTTTGAGAGGTTCATTTGTCTTGCCATCCCCCACGGGGCGGACATTTGATACCTCCCAGCTTAACACTACAGTCATAAGTGCTGGTGGGGGAGACAATGAAGGGGAACAGATGCCCCCTCCTGCGCCCCAGGGCAATGGAGGGGGGCTGAGAAATGAGAGCGCTGCCCAGGCGGCCTCTCAAGGGCAAGGCGGGGAAGAGGCGTCACAAAGCGCCCTTCTAAACCAGCCTAGAGACACCTCAAGAGTGCGGCAATTCATGGAGGATGAGCTGGAGGTATCGGACTATAGGCCGTTACTGGATCACAGTGCATTGCTAAATCCCCCCAAAGCCACTCCACCCACTCTAGGTCCCTCTATGCCCTACTCACGACCCCAATCTCCCCACAGCCCTCCTATCTCTCAGCCTCTACTCCAATCCACATTGGTGGGAGAGGAAGTTGTTGAAGACATGGAAGGAAGTGGTGCAGGTGAAGATGGATGGGAAAGCGATGAATTGAATGATGGATTGTGTGAGGAGATGGCAGGATTAATGAGCGACGGACAAAATGAGGAGGCACAGGGAACGGAGCATTCGCACCCCCTGTCCTTCCACATGCCAGCCGCTCACATCCCACCTACTCAAGCCCCCAACCCTTCACCCCAACCATACCAAAACTACAACCCCCTTCCAGTCCAAACCCCTCCGCCTACTTGTGAGATAGGCACTAATACTTCTTTTCTCCCTCCCCAAAGAGTCCCAAAACGCGCTCGTTTTCCCTTTCCCCATCAGCCTAATTTGGACAGATCTACTAGACTAGCGCACGGTGATATTCCAGGTAGTTCTGGCATATCTCCATCCAATTTCAGACAGTCTGAGAAGCAAACCATGGCTTCGAGTAGCGGGGGAGGAGGGAGAGAGAGTGCGGGGACGGGGAGTGGAGGAGGAGGAACCAATGGCAGTGGCAACGGAGGCCCTCCAGCCTCTGCAGCCACGACCGCAAACAATGAAGCGGTAAATCCCGCTATGGCCACAATGTTCCAAGCATTTTCGGATCGATTGCTGCAGGGAATGGCGCAGATTGTCCAGGCAGCCGGCAACGGCGGCGCTGGGCAGCAGACGCCGGCCCCTGCTGCCAATGCCAGTGGAGGTAATCAAACCCCAATTTGCACTGGCAGATCAACTGGTTGGATGGGTGTGAGAGATGAGAGAATGAGTGAGGACTGGAATGAGTGTGGTGAACAAATGCACGCCGACGATGGCCCAGAAGCCGGTGTTGGCGCTGGACATCCTGGTGCAGGGCCAGGCCATGCTCTAGCCCGTCGACAGGTACATTGGGATGTCATGCCTCGTGGCTGAATGGAAGGTGGTATGGATGTGACTCCTTTGGACACCCCTCCTAGACACACCAATACTCATGCCACATATAACAGTGTGTCTGCTGGAATGTGTCGGTGTTATCAATGCACTGAGCCTACGGCTCCAAAACCTAGACTCAAGGCATTTGATATCAAATTTGGCGGTCAATTGGCCAAAGGTGAAGGATTTGACGGCATCACGGAACCGCCAGAGGATTTCTTTTGTCGTTTCAAAGAAACCTGTTTGGCCAACAAGGTTCTTTGCCCACATCAAAAAGCCTACATCTTGGGCCAATGAATGAGTGGCGAGGCGAGTCGCATTCTCCGATTAATGTCACCAGAAGAAAAGAATCATTATGACTCTGTCAGAGCAGTTATGATGACTCATTTCTCCCAATCACGGTATGCAAGGCTTCGGTTTGAATCCTTCGAGGGTCTCTGCTTGAAACCAGATGAAACGTTGCAAGAATATGCACAAAGAGTGCGCAAAGTGGCAGACCAGGCCTGGCCACAGGTCCCTGATCATGCCATTGATCCATTTTTGCAAAGAAAGTTTATGGAAGGACTGTCTCCAAAAGTGAGACAGTCAGTCTATATGCAAGTGCCTGAGGATCTCTCAAAGGCAGTGCAAATTGCAGACCGAGCCACCAAAATGGAGAAAGAGCTCGCGTCCTACCAGTTGGCCTATGGCGATGGCCAGGAGACATTTGCCGTCAGCGCCTCTGCCGCCAAGGTTGATCAGAAATCTGGATCAGAAGGGTCTGGGTCCACTCAGTCTACCAAACGGACGATGGACGGACAGACTCTGTACAAGGATAAGGAAAGGCAGAAGGGCGGTAAGTCCAATTCTGCTCCTAGTGGTCGTGGCGGAGGCCGTGGAGGCGGAGGAGCTGGACGGGGCCGCGGAGGCTCCCAACCCTCTGGCAACCAAAAATGTTGCCGCTGCGGAAAGGCCCATTTCCAGAGGGACTGCCCCAGAAGGTGTGAAACTTGCAATCAGCTTGGCCACCGTGAGGAGCAGTGCTGGATCCGATGCCTGAAATGCAATGTGGACGGACACTCTGCCTGGCAATGCGATGACTACAAAGGCATCACAGCAGTGGAATGCGCCAACCCTCCCAAGCCAGCAGTTCATTGGCCCTCAAATGCAGGTGCTAACCTGCAGGTAATGAGTGCAAGGAGCGGAATTCCTGAGCCAACTCTCATCCACGGACCTGGAGCCGGAGCCACAATTCACAGTGGCTGCCTGGAGATCCAAGTCATCGAGGACGGCTCCCGGAAGGTCAGTCCAGAAAAGTCATATGCGGAGGCGGCGATGACGAAGGAGGAGAAGATGGCCAAGGGCTACTCCAACCCCGTCTACAAGAAGCCCAAGTACTTCTACGGTCACGAGCTCCCGGAGCTGGACATCGTCTACTCCATCAGCTTGGACAATGGCATGAACCTCATGGTTATGCCCGTCCTACACTGGCTTCCGCACCCTCCCAAAAGAGGGCCTCGCGAAAGCATGCGTCAAAAGTGTCAGTGCCATATCAATGGCAAACTGGATGCTCCAATGATACTAGTGTACAATCCATTGGAAGATCAAATGCTTCCATGCGCTGGCTGTGCCCGGATCATGGATCGGATGTGGATCAGCACGAATCACATTCAGTGCCCCCATCCAGATTGTGAAATGGCACAATGTGCAGATGAATTTTTCTGCACACATCCAACCAGCATGAATGTTCCTGAGTCCTTTCGAAACAAACTGGACTATGGAGCCAACAATTTGCCTTACAATAGCCCAATCACCAACCAGTACATCCAGGCTGAGAAAGATTGGCTAAAATATGCAAGTCTGCAGAGACGGCGACTGGAGGCGGTGACGAAGCGGCTGATGCAGGAGGCGCAGCAGCTGCCCGTCCTCACCAAGGCCGAGCTCAAGCAGCGCACCGGGCTCTTCTCCCTGAAGGGCGGATGCTCCATCATGGCTGTCATCCAAGACAGCGGCAAGATGCCATCGCTGGAAGGCGAGGAAGAACCCGAGGAGGAAGAGGAGGAGACGGAGGCTGCAGAGCCCCCGTCTCCTGCCAACCTCACCATCGCCGAAGAAGAGGACCAGGAAGCCTGTCGGGCGGCTGACATCTGGCCAGAGATAGCCGATGATCCAGAAAAGGTTGATCAATGGTCAGAGCAATTGGATGCCTTATCCAAATTGCCATGGTCTCAGATGGTGGAGCAGGCGCAGTCGCAGTTGGCCGCACTGACGACGTCCGAAGCTTCTGCGGCGGTGGAGTCCACAGCGATGGAGGACAGCGCCGACTCCGCGGACAAGCCGGAGGACTCAGAGAGCGTCGCAGCAACCATGGAGGAGCCCAACCCCGACAATGTCCAGTCTCCTCCCAGCCCATCAACGCTCACGGAAGCGGCGAAGACGCCACTGCCGGACGATGATGGCTGGTCGGACGAGAACAGCCAAGCTGACTCTCAGGAGACTATCACCCAACCAAAGGCACCAAGCCCTCTTCTTGAGCCTCAACCCGCAGAAGGGGAGGAGCAGGAAGAGGCAATGGAAGAAGTTGAAGACAAAGACGGCGATGACGCGGACAAAGAGGAGAAGCTGGCTGACCCGCCACAGCAGGCGGCTGAGCAAGCCCCCGTCCAACTCACCATCGACCACGCGCTGGACGACTATGTCACAGGTCGGCATGTCGCCCCCAGCGATGGCCATTACTCAGCGGCAGTGGCCATCGACTGTCTCCAACCACAAACAGAGCTGGAGTCCGCGTACGTGCGTCAGCTGCAGAAGTTCACAGCGGCCAGTCTGCGCTACCTGGACCACCACGTGGGCGAGGAGTGCAGCAAACTGGTGGCCATGAAGGAGGCAGTGGACGGCAACGTCGGCCTCATCATCGCCACCTATCAGTTCCTCCACGTCTTCCACGAGACACACACAGCTCCACAGGACGCCAAGGAACTGATCCTAATGTTCATGAAAGTGATTGGCCCTCTCCAACACAAGAGCCGCCGAGTGGTGCTGAGTGAGATTGCCAAAAGCTACTTCAAGTGGAAGAAGCACCCTTTCTGGGCGCTCTACACCAGAAGCTACCCCGTCGGCAACTCCGCCAGCCAGTGGACCGATCGATGGATGAAGAAGACGATGGAGCAGATGGTCGTCGGTGCTGTGGACAATGACACCGTGGCACACTTCAGCTGGTGGACCATGGCCCGTGGTCCCGCCTTCATCTGCGCCTTCACCCGCGAACTTCTCTTCAAGAAGGCTGGAGAGGAGGAGAGTGCTTTGCTGTGGCGGCGGGCCATGCTCACAGTGCTCACACCTGCGACGGCAAGGCAACTGTACCAGGAAGGACTGGAGCAGGCCATCGTCAGCACGCCGAACGAGCCGGGCGCCAAGCCCATCTGCCACATGAACCTCAAGGCTAAGAATAGCTTTGTGAAGTTCATCAAAGCCCTCACCAGACCTCCCGTCAGCGACACCCCTGTGCTGGAACCGACGGAGCTCTACCACGTCTTCAACACGACCAGGATCCTCAAAGCGTTGGGCTCCTGGACGTTGGCGGTGAAGGAGGGCATCGAATCATCCATCGAGACCATCGTGAAGCGCCAGGCGGAGAAGCAACAGAACGTGCTTCGCACCATCGGCGCCATGAAGCTGGAAAACAGCACTGCGCCCTCCGAGCAGTCGGAGGCATTGGCGGCCACGGCTTTGCTGAACACCAGCACCAGCAAGGAGAGCATCGCCTCCGGCGCGGCGGACCCAGAGGCCATCTCCCTGCACCCACCTGAGGACGAGGTGGGTGTCTTTGAAGTCCCAGCGCACAACGCCGAGGCCTCCTCCAAGACAACCAAGACAGCGGAGACAGCTGAGCGCAGCAGCCGGGAAAGTACGCCGGGGAAGCGAGGCCATCCAGAGAAGTTGCCGGCGACGGAGAAGCAACTACGGACGTCCTCCGAGCGAAGCGACAAGATCCGCCAGGACAGTCACTCCAGGCGGAACGAAACCAGGAACGGGAACCAATCCCCGGCGCACCGCGGCCACAGCAGCGACAAGACTCGCAAGGCTAGCCGCGGCAGCAGCCGCAATGACAAGGATCGCTGGCGGGAAGACCCAGACCACGGTCGGGACACCCGCGACAGCTGGCGCAATGACAGCCGTGACCGCCAAGGGTGCTCCAGCTCAAAGAGCGTTGCAGCCCGTGGGCGTTCCGGCTCCAGAAATGTCCCAGCTAAAGTGAGCTCAGGACAGGAGAGCGCTCGCGAGTCTAGCCAAAACTCAGCTCGCAGCTCTACCCGGCCATCTTCATCGATGGCTGGAGACAGCAATGCTCAACCCAATCTGACCAAAAATCAGAAGAAGCGGGAAAAGAAGAAGCAGCAGGCACAGCAGCGATCCATCGCGGCAAACCTGCTGAACCCAGTGTCCTACCGGCAACAGGTGAGCGACAGCTCTGAACGCGCTGGCTCCAGCAGACTGGAGGCCAGGGCGGAACGAGTGGAGCGCCAAGCAAAAGGTGAAGCGTACGGCCGCGATGAACCTCATCAGCCTCAAAGGAAGGAGGACAAGCTGCTGAGCCTCATGGAGGACATTGGCGTGCCTCAATTTGTCAATCCCAAGGAACGGCCAGTGCTGGAGCAACTGAAAGATCCCATGAACCAGAAGGTCACCCAAACCTCGGAGTTCGTGCGGAACTGGACGTTCATGCTGACGGAGAAGGAGGAGGAGTGCATCTTCATCTGGGAAAACTCCTTCCGCTCTGTGGCCTTCAGCACCGCTCACAACTACTACGTGGACTGGGCCGGACTCACCTTCATCCGCTTCGAGGTCAACGTGAGACGCATCATCGATGCACGGGTGAAGGCCAGCAACCGCCCGCGCCGCATCTTCATCATGGGCCCACGCGACTTCCTGTACCTCCGCGACGTGGGCGATGTGGACAAGCTCGCCGCCGAGTTCATTGACGGCATCCAGGAACTGGCGGACAAGTACAGGAACTGCCGCTTCACCATGGTCTGCCCGCCCCCAAGACGCACAAAGTCCACCACCGGCGGACTCTGCACATGTAGCCATGACTGCAATGGCCACTGCAATCAGGGCATGACCTACCACAGCACCTACCTGGAGTACTACTGCCGCATCAGCCAGCTCACCTACAACAAGACCAAAGACGAGCTGAAGACACAGAAGAAGCAGAAGGACAAGCTGAAGCAGCGCGGGGACGACAAGCCCAAGATCACCGACGAGGTGGACCACAGGCAGTGGTGGAACATCCAGGAGCCCTTCCACTACTTCCTCCGCACCTATCAGACGTTCCTCTACCTCCAGAGTCAGGCTGACGGCCTGTACCAGAAGGATGGTGGAGACCTGATGGACGCCGGCATTGCTCTCACAGCCATCCAACTGCTCAACGAATCCAAGCTCACAGAGATTGGAGGCAATCGGCGGCTGAAACTGCTGCTGAGCGCTGAAATCGAGCACCGCGTTGAACAGAACCTCCGAGGTTCAATCTCAGTGCTGCGTGGAAGATGGGGCCCTGTTGCCGGAACCCACTGGATGCAAGGCCATCACATTGGCTTCACTGGCTGGATCAAACGCCAGCGGGCCAACTTCTTGCCCCACAGCCTCACCGCCTTCATGGCAGAGTTGGACCAGAAACGCTACTGGTACCTCTCCGCTGAGGTGGAGGAGGCAAAGTGGCATCTGCAAGGCGAGAACGGACTCGCCCTCCCACGGAGGGAACCGCAAACGCTGCAGACATCCACAAAGAAGTCCAATCCTGCGCAGACAAAGGCCAAGGCCTCTGCAAAGGAAATGAAAGGGAAGACAGGTAAGGCTGCGGCCAAAGCCCCAGCCAACCGGCCTGCTTCCCCCTCCAATGAGCAGTCTGAGCCTTCCTCACCGGCAGCCCGGCCAGAGGACTGGCCAGCAGTCTCTCAAATGCAACAAGAAGCGGCGGAGAGACCGATGTACCAGGCATCATTTGCCACTGCTGGTGAAGCTCCTCCAACACCCTTCTTCACAGATGACACAGGGCACTCCGACTACGGCAAGCCACCGGTCGCCCTCACCAACTACCGCGTCACCATCAACCAACGGCGCCTGCAAGCAGCCCAGGAGTTGAACGTGACTGCACACCGCACCCAACAGAAGCGTGAGGTGCAAACGGATGCGGAGAAGGTGATGGCAGTGAAGAAGGTGGGACGGGAAGTCCGACCGCCCTCCAGAGCGGATTCGACGGAGTCCATCCAGATCGACAAGATCGTGGACAAGCCAGCCTCACCGGCAGCATCCACAGGCTTCTCCTCTGCTGAGGAATCAGACGCCGCCGAAGAGCCAGAGAATGAGGAACCAATGCCTCAACAGTCAGCACCAACGGCACAAACAGCGGAGGCGCCGATGGCGCCAGACCCCAAGCTGCTGGCCCAGCTGGACGAGGACACCCGCAGGAACCTCATCTTCTTCAGCAAACTCTCCGAACCCCTTCGCGCGGAATTCCGCGAGTTGGAACAATTCCGAACAAAGAGAATGAAGGAGGCGAAGGCCTGCATCACCAATGAGCTCATGGCCGACAAGGACCGCCTGCTTCAGGAGCTCAAAGTGGATGAAGACCAATTGGCTGAGGAGCACCGGCGCCTGGACGCTCGGGCCCAGGCCCTTGCCCTTGAAGACCAACGCCTCCGGACACAGTCGGAGGAACAGGAGGCCAGACAGGACAAGCTTCAGGAAGTGCAACGGCGCCAACGTGAAACCCAACAGAAGCTCCAGGCCAAGCAGGCTCAGGTGGTGGCCAAGATGCAGGAAGTCGCCCTGCGGGAGGCCCAGCTGGACCTGACGGGGAAGAACGAGCTGGAGACCAACAAGAACATCCTGGAAGCGGCAAAGGTGATGTTGGCTACAGCTGAAACTTTCAAGCAGCAGTCAACCGCTCGCCAAATGGAACGAAAGGCCATGGATGCGGAGATTGCATCTCTGCAGACACGGAAAGATGGCTACGACCAGGCCCAGCCCTACTACCAGAGCCTCAACAGCAATGTTTGCACCAAGTTCTCCCAAGACAATGCTCGCTGGAGGCAGCTGGAGGAGGAATCCAAGAGGCTCAAGGTGGACAGGCAGCTCGCTGAGGCCAAACACCAAGCGTGCCTGCAACAGATGCAGCTGGTGAAACAAGATGCCCTCCGCCTCCAACAATCAGCAGCCTTGCCAGGTTGGATGCGCATGGCACAGGCAACGGAAGAGCAGAGACATTTGGTGGGGACGACCACACCGGCTCCAACCACCCAGCCACCTGCCGCCGCACCGTCAACCACAGCCCCAACCAAGTCGGCAACGGCAAAGGCAGTGAAGACAAAGAAGAAGGCCACTGAGGCGCTGAAGGCAGAAGCCACAGCAGCCAAGGCGGCCCAGAATGAGCAGAAGAAAGCTGCCAAGGCGCTGCAGGCAAAAACCGCAGCAGCTGAGGCGGCCAAAGAAGCACAGCAGGCCGAGACACAGCGCCTTTTCACGCTCGACCTGCTCCAATCCATGACAGGTGGAGCTCCAGGTACACCCTTACCTCCACCTCCTCCTCCAACTTCCGTGGAACGAAAGAGGAGTGGCAGTTCTGGACTTTCCCTATCCAAACTCCCAATGCTGATGATTTCTCTGTTCCTGCTCATACAACCGACTTTGAGCTCAACGGAGCTCAAAGGTGGGCATGAAGCTGAGAATAGGTGGAATGGCAGTATGATTAATGCAAATGTGAGTGTGCGAACGGATGTACCATGGATGAATGCAGGAGTGTGGGTGAACGGCGTGAAACGCAAAGGCTTCACTCTCCACCCATCCCTTCTCTCCTCCACATCACCCCCAATGTTCAAATCCAAACGCAGCGTCCCCAAACACAACAAAATCATGGAAAAATTGCCTGATTTGGAGGCGGCTCAATATGCTGCGTGGATGGATGAGTCTAAGCAACTTCTTGACCTCAGTTTGGCACAAAAGATAAGCTGGCCAGTGGAGGCTGTGCTCATTTACCAAACATTACAAGAAGCTAGAGATAAGCTGATCAAACAAAACCGTGATTGGCTGATTCTCATTTGGATTTTGAGTGTGATTGGTGTATTGGCCCTAGCAGGCATTGTGTTTGCCTTGTGCAGACTGCACCATAAATATGTGTGCATGCCGGAGGAGAACGGTGAATGGCGCATTCGCCGTCGCCACTCCAATCCCTGGTACTCCACACTCATCCTATGCCCAGTCTACTTCCTAGACTATCTATGGGACTACATAGTCTATCTAGTATCCAACTGCTGTTTCGATGCTATTTGCAAACCCATTCGTAGCTGCTGGCACAGCAGGCGAGGGCAAACAGCAACGGTTCCGCCAGAAGAGCGAATTGATTTTGAGTTGGAAGAGGTGAGACCAGGGTTGGTGAGAATTGTGAATCCCACGACTTCCGCCTCCTCTCACAATCCCATTCCCATTCCTTCCAACCCCATCCCTACTCCAGGGCCTTCCTATTGTGCACATGAACATGCTCCAATGCAACAGGCTCATGTACCCATTGCTCTCATTGAGCGAATTGAGCGTGAGCGTCTAGAGGGGACTGGTGTGCCAGAACCAATTTTGGTGGTGCCCCCCAATGTTTTAGAAGAGTCGCAGGGCGCTCGCTGGCTTCCCAGAGAGCAGCAACAGTGGCACCGTGACCATGGCTGGATAGATGGACAGGGCAATCTGATCAAAACTGAGTCAGTCCTCCCCTATTCCTGCCATCCTATGAAAATCACATATGTTAAAGGCAATGACCCAGCCCATCAATTACCTGATTGGCTATCCCGGTTATGGAGCACTCCAAAACCGGGTGTGAAGATCAGAGAACAATTGAAAGAAAGGGATAAGCTGCTTCGAGAACAACTTGAGAGACAAGGCCTCCATCCATTGGAGAGCCTAAGCCCTCATCCCATCACAACTACCTTATCCCTCACAACAACCACACCTGAATGCTCACCAGTTGAGCTCAGGTCAGGCAAACAATTGTCCAAAACTCCGCCAAAGTCTAAAGCGACTAGGAAAAGTAGGCTTAGGAGGCTAAAGGAGGGCATGTCACAACATGCCGCTCCGGCGGCCGATGCAGTGCCTGTTGGCCATGGCGATGGCGAACAAGCGCTGGCTCCCACTCAGGGCGCTCCCGCCACATCCACAACCTCATCCTCTACCCAAACTGAGGGGCCTATGGGCGGCATCACTGCCATGATTCAAGCCCAGGATGCCCAAATTCGACGCAGAGTGAGGGACTTAATGCGGGGTGGCAAAAGCTCCGCTGATCAAATGCGACAGGGTTTTCTACTCAGAGAGGATGGAGTATTGATGAAGCGACTGCACTTGAATGAAGTGCTGGTCTGTCCTCGTCATCTCCAACTTCCAATTTTATTTGAATCCCATGATGCCCCATGGGCAGGAATGCATCAATCAGCAGAAAAGATGCTTTCTCACCTTGCTGCTTTCACCTGGTGGAGTGGTATGGGTAGAGATGCAGCTGAATACGCTAAATCCTGTGCCTTGTGTGCAGGAACGAAAAATGCGAACAGACACACAGCGCCAGAGCCAATCAGCCTGCCCTGGCCTAGAGATGTCTTTCAACATGTCCAATGCGACATAGCTGGCCCTTTTCCACACACTTTGAGCAGAAATGTGGCCAAATTGATTGTCGTCTGCGTTCGCTCCAGATACCCACTCTCAATTCCACTTCGACAACTGGACTCCGCCCACATGGCAGAACAATTTGTGGAATATGTGGTGGCCCTATTGGGCATGCCAGACACCGTCGGTGCTGATGCTGGAAGTGTTTTTACAAGCGAATTCTTCCGGAAAGTCATGGCTATGCTGGGCGGAACGGTGCAAACGGCCAGTGCCAGAAATCAACAGGCCAATGGCCGCTGCAAAGCAGTGATCAAGAAGTTGATCACTCTAGAGCGAACAAAATGGGTCATTACACAAATGATGAAGACTTCCGAAGACTTGGCCCAGTCTCAGTGGATTGAGCCTGACCGCTTCATCAACCTGTCTCTCATGGCCTACCGCGCCGCTGGCCACTGGAGCCTCGGCGTTTCGCCTTTCTTCTGCGTCTTCAAGAAAGACATGCGAATGCCTTCAGATGCAATTTTGAAGTTTGAGCTCTCATACAATGACAAAAATGAGACTCAACGAATGATGGCCGAAAGACTCATTCGAGCTGAAGAAATAATGCGCAAAGCTACGGAGCGTGCCATGAGTGATGTGACGAAGCTGACAAAGTGAGGAAGTATTTAGTGATGCTAGGAGGCCATGAGTGTTGCTGTTTTTGAGCCCAATTTTTGTGTTTTTGGGCTATTTTCTTGTTGTTTGTATGCATTTTATGCTTTCAAAGGAGGACATGTCTGCAGCGCAGGGTTGACGCATGAGGCAAAAATGCCAAACAACGCGCAACTGGCTGTAGACCTCCCTGCCCTGCCTATGCGATTCAGTGTGGCTGGACTTGAGATTGCTGGATAGCTCCATGTCTTGACCATGCTCATATGATGTTGATCTGATTATATTGTGCTAACAAAGCCAATCATTGCCTTTGACTACATTGCAATCTACAAGCATATACACTCCATGCTGCCACCACTGGAGAGCGTACAAACTCAATTATGCAGCAAATTGACGTACGAATTTGGGGGCCAGAACACTCCCGGACTACTTTTTGGGACCGCCCAAAATTTCCTTTTCCAAAATTTTTTTGGAGGCTTATCTTGGCCGTAGCGACCGATAGGGAGCTACTACGGCTACCACCATAAGTCGTGTGCGACCAAGGACTGACAATAGTACCAGGAGTAGGGCGTAGCCGGCGCAAGAACTTCAGAAAAACCCCCGGGAGTGTTCTGAACTTTTGGAAATGTCCGGCAGTGTCCTGGAGGGCGAATTTGATAGCGCATGGAAGTTGAAATATCGCGCAAAAATTATGAGGCTTAAGGCTAAAGAATTTACTGCTAAATTCCACTGTCAATTCTGTATGCTACACTGACCCAAACATTGTCGCGAAATGAGAAACTGCATTCCATAGACATGGCAATCGCAGTCTGTAGATAGGAAGGACAGGATCACAATGTGGGGCCTACTTCTTGGCCCAGTCGGAGCCCCAGTTTTTGCTGGTCTCCTTTGAAGCGCCTGAAAGGAGCAATGAATGGACTGGTGGAAGAGGATTGCAGAAAAGCTCAGCTTACTTGGCGGCCAGGCCGGTCCCCTTTTAGGCTCCATGAAGGACGGCGGACGCTCGTTCTTGGCGGTGAGTTGGTGGCCCAGTTGATATTGCTTGGCCCAGTCCTTACCCCAGCTCTCCTTCGCTCCCTTTTCAGCCTTCCCGCTCATTTCCGTCCCTGCCAATCCCGCCATCTCTTCGCCCCCCAACATCAGCGTTTGCTTTTAGAGGAAATCAGGCTAGGAAGATGGGCTTTGCAGAGAGTAACCTGGCGATGTGAACTGGCTGGCTGGGCTGAGGTTGGGGATGAAGCGGTTGGGCAGACAGTGAGGAGGGGAAGAAGGAGAGGAGATGGGGTTGGCTCGATTAGCATGCTCAGTGCCTTGGGTTGGCCCAGACAAAGAGCTGCCCCGGTGGTCCCAATCCCATCTTGACAGCCGTTTATGCACTGGCTTTTTATGCACGGGCCGTTTTCTCAATGGATGCTGTGGCGAATAGAAATGAGGAGTTGCGGACAAAGACTGCGTGTGGTCCACAGCCAATCTTTCATCCAATGTCTCAGAGGTTACCAGCATTTTCTCACTAGATTCGCCTTTGGCAGTCAATACTCAGACGGCGTACTGAAGGCATAGTTGAAGCAAAGGCGGCAGTAAAAACCAAGAGAAGCAAAACAGAACAGATAGATCACAAAGCAAATGAGGGAAAAAATTACACTGGTCTGCTAACATATCAGAATTTTTCACTTTGCCAAAACAATTTTCATGACTACCTAGTGAAATTCCCAATTCGCTTGTAAGCATGAGGAGATGGAAGGGGCTCAGCCGGTAACTGGGCATTGACCATTTGGCTGGTGGTGGAGAATAAAGCTGGGATTGGCAAGACAGGTAAGAGGGCTCCGTGAGGTGCTGCAGGTGAGGTCTCTGAGACACTGCAGGGCGCAGGCTACGTCACCTCCTCCTCCTCCACCTCCATTTCGAAAGAAGAACTGGAATCCTGCACAACCCACCATTCATTCAATCTACTAAACACAGTTCTCTATCGGCTCAGGAGTTTGTGTAAGCGTACTCTAGCATGGAGCTCAAAAGTACGAAAGAAAGAGATAAAGCAGAAAATGAAATATACTGGATCTTCGTATACGTGATGTAGCATTGGTTGATGATGATGATGTTGGCAACGAAGATGTGGGAGAATATGTCTGATTCTCAGGTGGGGAAATGCTCGAAATTGGGATTATTTGTGTTGTTGTGAAAGATGAGTGATTGGTGAAGAAGATTTTATGGCTGCTTGACGAAGGAAATTGCACAGTTGGTGACATTGAAGCGTCCAAAAAAGGTGGTGTAGTTTTGACTGATGAAAATGTAACATTAGCGGTTGCTGTTGAACTATTATGAACAGGTGAATTGATTGAAGTAGAAGCTGCGGAAAACTTAGATGATGTATATCTTGTTGTTGCTGCGGCAGACTTAGAAGTCTTTGAGTTGTGCTGTCCTGGTGGAGCGTAAGTTGTAGCATCATACGTTGTGGCTCCTAATTTTGTGACAGATGTGGTGGCCAAAAACCTGGCAGAAGCTGGAGTTAAAGAAGATGAGCTGCTTGTGAACAGTGAAGCAGAATAAATCTCTGTAGATGGTGAATGGTTGCTTTTAGATGGTGAATTGTAATGCTGCTTTGTAGAGGATGAAGTAGAACGACTGCTTGAAGACGATGAATTGGAATGGCTGCTTGCGGATGGGGAAGTTGAAAGGCTGTTTGTAAAAGATGAGCTGCTTGAAGACATTGAGGCAGCAAAGATGTTTGTAGATGCTGAAGAAAAGTAACTGCTTGTAAATGGCGAAGCAGAATGGGGCCTTGTTGAATGTCTGTTTGAATTTGTAAAGCTGCTTTTGGATGGCGAAGTTGAGTGGTCGCTTTTGTGAGCTGAGGTTATCGTTGAGTTGATGAGGGGCGACCAAATGGAGGTTGAGGCAAAGGTTGATGAGGAGTTTGTTATTGTTGATAATTTCGGTGTCATTGCTGGAGAAGTGGTGGAAAATGTCGTAGAGGTGAGGCCTAAAGTGGAAATTGAACTGGATGTAGACGTAACGGCGTCTGCAAATTCCATTAAAGATCCTTTTTAAGTCTTGTTTCAACAATTATATCAACCACAAACAGATTGGACGATGTAGAGCGTAGCTTGAGCTTTTTCGTGAGCAACTATGGAACTGGTTGCTGGTGCTTGCAGCAGAAGACAAGTATTCAGACCGCTCTCAAAGCTGGCCTACACAATCCACCCCTAGCACTTGCCCATCAGTACGGAATTGTGGCTCCTGAACCGCTCTGCAGCCCCTGCTTTCAATGCACGCCTGCACACAGGCTTCAGCAGTCTCGACGTTCATCCTCGCCTCCGCATGGGTCAGAGCTGAGCCCGCCTTCACCAGCCAGCCGCAGACCCAGCGACTGCACTGCTCCATTCCTGCAAAGTCAGTGGCCTCCCTCCACCCAGCTTTGACAGGTAGAATGGCAACCGATGGAAGTGTCCTCGGATGGCGGGAGCAGAGCTAGGCTGTTGGGGGGTGAAGCATGGGAAGCGGAGAGGCTGCTGTGAAGCGTGCACTGCTTCCCACTCAGCTGAGCACAGCCGCAGCCTAGCCTCAGGGCGCACAGCTCCTCAAAGACTCTAAGGACTGCGGCCTTTTGGTAGAGAAGGTGCTCTCTACCTGGCAGAGCCACTGGTAGTCCGTCTGCAGCTGCAGCAGCGCCGTCCCCTCACAGGCCGTCTGCATTGCCTCCCAGCTCACGGCTGCAAACCCAGCTCAGTTTATTGGCTGTTTGTTAGGAGTGCTTGCATCCTGTGGATGGGCGGCAAGTGGGAACCGGGTGCGATGCGGCAGACGTAGGCATTGGCCAGGCTTCGGCAGCGACGGGCTCCTATGGCTTGTCGTGTCTGCTTCGCTGATGGCCAGATAGGAGCAGGCGTCAACGGCCAGTGGCAGTGGGAAGGAGCCGTTCAGCACCCGCTTGACCAGTGCACCTGCGGAGTCGGACTGCAAGTCAGCCCCCATGCAGGTAGGAACCGGGTGCGATGCGGCAGACGTAGGCATTGGCCAGGCTTCGGCAGCGACGGGCTCCTATGGCAAATTGAAGGCTGCTCAAGTCCCCGTCTGCTCTGGCGCTGATGGCCAGATAGGAGCAGGCGTCGATGGCCAGTGGCAGCGGGAAGGAGCCGTTCAGCACCCGCTTGACCAGTGCGCCTGCGGAGTCGGACTACAAGTCAGCCCCCATGCAGGTAGGAACCGGGTGCGATGCGGCAGACGTAGGCATTGGCCAGGCTTCGGCAGCGACGGGCTCCTATGGCAAATTGAAGGCTGCTCAAGTCCCCGTCTGCTCTGGCGCTGATGGCCAGATAGGAGCAGGCGTCGATGGCCAGTGGCAGCGGGAAGGAGCCGTTCAGCACCCGCTTGACCAGTGCGCCTGCGGAGTCGGACTACAAGTCAGCCCCCATGCAGGTAGGAACCGGGTGCGATGCGGCAGACGTAGGCATTGGCCAGGCTTCGGCAGCGACGGGCTCCTATGGCAAATTGAAGGCTGCTCAAGTCCCCGTCTGCTCTGGCGCTGATGGCCAGATAGGAGCAGGCGTCAACGGCCAGTGGCAGCGGGAAGGAGCCGTTCAGCACCCGCTTGACCAGTGCGCCTGCGGAGTCGGACTACAAGTCAGCCCCCATGCAGGTAGGAACCGGGTGCGATGCGGCAGACGTAGGCATTGGCCAGGCTTCGGCAGCGACGGGCTCCTATGGCAAATTGAAGGCTGCTCAAGTCCCCGTCTGCTCTGGCGCTGATGGCCAGATAGGAGCAGGCGTCAACGGCCAGTGGCAGTGGGAAGGAGCCGTTCAGCACCCGCTTGACCAGTGCACCTGCGGAGTCGGACTGCAAGTCAGCCCCCATGCAGGTAGGAACCGGGTGCGATGCGGCAGACGTAGGCATTGGCCAGGCTTCGGCAGCGACGGGCTCCTATGGCAAATTGAAGGCTGCTCAAGTCCCCGTCTGCTCTGGCGCTGATGGCCAGATAGGAGCAGGCGTCAACGGCCAGTGGCAGTGGGAAGGAGCCGTTCAGCACCCGCTTGACCAGTGCACCTGCGGAGTCGGACTGCAAGTCAGCCCCCATGCAGGTAGGAACCGGGTGCGATGCGGCAGACGTAGGCATTGGCCAGGCTTCGGCAGCGACGGGCTCCTATGGCAAATTGAAGGCTGCTCAAGTCCCCGTCTGCTCTGGCGCTGATGGCCAGATAGGAGCAGGCGTCAACGGCCAGTGGCAGTGGGAAGGAGCCGTTCAGCACCCGCTTGACCAGTGCACCTGCGGAGTCGGACTGCAAGTCAGCCCCCATGCAGGTAGGAACCGGGTGCGATGCGGCAGACGTAGGCATTGGCCAGGCTTCGGCAGCGACGGGCTCCTATGGCAAATTGAAGGCTGCTCAAGTCCCCGTCTGCTCTGGCGCTGATGGCCAGATAGGAGCAGGCGTCAACGGCCAGTGGCAGTGGGAAGGAGCCGTTCAGCACCCGCTTGACCAGTGCACCTGCGGAGTCGGACTGCAAGTCAGCCCCCATGCAGGTAGGAACCGGGTGCGATGCGGCAGACGTAGGCATTGGCCAGGCTTCGGCAGCGACGGGCTCCTATGGCAAATTGAAGGCTGCTCAAGTCCCCGTCTGCTCTGGCGCTGATGGCCAGATAGGAGCAGGCGTCAACGGCCAGTGGCAGTGGGAAGGAGCCGTTCAGCACCCGCTTGACCAGTGCACCTGCGGAGTCGGACTGCAAGTCAGCCCCCATGCAGGTAGGAACCGGGTGCGATGCGGCAGACGTAGGCATTGGCCAGGCTTCGGCAGCGACGGGCTCCTATGGCAAATTGAAGGCTGCTCAAGTCCCCGTCTGCTCTGGCGCTGATGGCCAGATAGGAGCAGGCGTCAACGGCCAGTGGCAGTGGGAAGGAGCCGTTCAGCACCCGCTTGACCAGTGCACCTGCGGAGTCGGACTGCAAGTCAGCCCCCATGCAGGTAGGAACCGGGTGCGATGCGGCAGACGTAGGCATTGGCCAGGCTTCGGCAGCGACGGGCTCCTATGGCAAATTGAAGGCTGCTCAAGTCCCCGTCTGCTCTGGCGCTGATGGCCAGATAGGAGCAGGCGTCAACGGCCAGTGGCAGTGGGAAGGAGCCGTTCAGCACCCGCTTGACCAGTGCACCTGCGGAGTCGGACTGCAAGTCAGCCCCCATGCAGGTAGGAACCGGGTGCGATGCGGCAGACGTAGGCATTGGCCAGGCTTCGGCAGCGACGGGCTCCTATGGCAAATTGAAGGCTGCTCAAGTCCCCGTCTGCTCTGGCGCTGATGGCCAGATAGGAGCAGGCGTCAACGGCCAGTGGCAGTGGGAAGGAGCCGTTCAGCACCCGCTTGACCAGTGCACCTGCGGAGTCGGACTGCAAGTCAGCCCCCATGCAGGTAGGAACCGGGTGCGATGCGGCAGACGTAGGCATTGGCCAGGCTTCGGCAGCGACGGGCTCCTATGGCAAATTGAAGGCTGCTCAAGTCCCCGTCTGCTCTGGCGCTGATGGCCAGATAGGAGCAGGCGTCAACGGCCAGTGGCAGTGGGAAGGAGCCGTTCAGCACCCGCTTGACCAGTGCACCTGCGGAGTCGGACTGCAAGTCAGCCCCCATGCAGGTAGGAACCGGGTGCGATGCGGCAGACGTAGGCATTGGCCAGGCTTCGGCAGCGACGGGCTCCTATGGCAAATTGAAGGCTGCTCAAGTCCCCGTCTGCTCTGGCGCTGATGGCCAGATAGGAGCAGGCGTCAACGGCCAGTGGCAGTGGGAAGGAGCCGTTCAGCACCCGCTTGACCAGTGCACCTGCGGAGTCGGACTGCAAGTCAGCCCCCATGCAGGTAGGAACCGGGTGCGATGCGGCAGACGTAGGCATTGGCCAGGCTTCGGCAGCGACGGGCTCCTATGGCAAATTGAAGGCTGCTCAAGTCCCCGTCTGCTCTGGCGCTGATGGCCAGATAGGAGCAGGCGTCGATGGCCAGTGGCAGCGGGAAGGAGCCGTTCAGCGCCCGCTTGACCAGTGCGCCTGCGGAGTCGGACTACAAGTCAGCCCCCATGCAGGTAGGAACCGGGTGCGATGCGGCAGACGTAGGCATTGGCCAGGCTTTGGCAGCGACGGGCTCCTATGGCAAATTGAAGGTGTCAATACTTTGCCAGACAGTTTATTGTCACCGGTTAGGCAGGTTGACAATCTTGGACTTTGCCGGAGGAAATGCCCCAGGACTTTGCCAGAGAGTGTGCAATTTTTTTCTCCGGCAAAGTCCAAGGTGGGTAACCCAATAATGACCCTGGACTTTGCCGGACATTTGTAAAAATTCTCCAGCAAAGTCCTGCCTGGGCAAACCTCTTGAAACCTGCCCATCTTGGACTCTGCCGGACTTGTGTGAGCTCCAGCAAAGTCCTGCCTGGGTAAACCTTTTGAAACCTGCCCATCTTGGACTCTGCCGGACTTGTGTGAAACCTGCCCATCTTGGACTCTGCCGGACTTGGGTGAGCTCCAGCAAAGTCCTGCCTGAGTAAACCTCTTGAAACCTGCCCATCTTGGACTCTGCCGGTCTTGTGTGAGCTCCAGCAAAGTCCTGCATGGGTAAACCTGATGACACGAGCCCAACCTGGACTTTGCCATGCATTTCCATTTCAGGCTTCCCTTGGACAGCCCAACCTGGACTTTGCCGTGCATTTCTCTTTCATGCTCCTCTCTGACAGCCCAACCTGGACTTTGCCATGCATTTCTCTTTCAGGCTTCCTTTGGACAGCCCAACCTGGACTTTGCCGTGCATTTCTCTTTCAGGCTTCCTTTGGACAGCCCAACCTGGACTTTGCCATGCATTTCCCTCTTAGGCTTCCTTTGGACAGCCCAACCTGGACTTTGCCATGCATTTCTCTTTCAAGCTTCCCTTGGACAGCCCAATCTGGACTTTGCCATGCATTTCTCTTTCAAGCTTCCCTTGGACAGCCCAATCTGGACTTTGCCATGCACTTCTCTTTCAAGCTTCCCTTGGACAGCCCAACCTGGACTTTGCCGTGTATTTCCCTCTTAGGCTTCCTTTGGACAGCCCAACCTGGAATTTGCCGTGCATTTCTCTTTCAAGCTTCCCTTGGACAGCCCAACCTGGACTTTGCCATGCATTTCTCTTTCAGGCTTCCTTTGGACAGCCCAACCTGGACTTTGCCGTGCATTTCTCTTTCAGGCTTCCTTTGGACAGCCCAACCTGGACTTTGCCGTGCATTTCTATTTCAAGCTTCCCTTGGACAGCCCAATCTGGACTTTGCCATGCACTTCTCTTTTAGGCTCTCACTGTACTGCCCAACCTGGACTTTGCCATGCACTTCCCTTTTAGGCTCCTCTCTGACTGCCCAACCTGGACTTTGCCGTGCACTACTCTTTTAGGCTCTCACTGTACTGCCCAACCTGGACATTGCCATGCATTTTCTTTTTCAACTTGTATTGGCCAGCGCAACCTGGTGTTGAAGGAAGAAAAGTGGTTGCTCAGTCAGCTGACAGCAGGTGCATTGCGTTCTGGAATTGGAGGCTGTAGGAAAGGAGGGAGGATGGCACATAATTGCTGTGGGCAGGTCGTTCATTTGCAAGGTCATTTTGCATCTGTCATGCTTTCTTCACTCCTTGTTTTTTGCACTTGCATTCATTCTGATAAAAACTGCTCTGGGCACCATGGATTATCGTTGGTGGATTGTGTTGGTAGCTTACTTTGTGAAGCTGATTTACATCACGTGGCAGATAGTTGAACATGTAAGAGGTCAGGAGCGTCACGAAGGGCTTTAATAGTGCTTCCATCTTTATGGCCTTTACGCATCAAAACTTCTTCCGCTGCACCACTGGCACCCACAGGCTGTTGTACAGGCTCAACGCCTTGGAACGAATGAGCACTGCCTACAACACCACCCTTATTTACAAACCACCCAACTCACTCAGAACCACCACTTACACGAAGCATGTGGTACCAGCAGCCTGTGCACTCTGCCTCGGGCCAAAGACTTTTCCAGGCATTGATTTGCGCCTTCTAAAAATGCACTTCCCCCTTATCTTCCATCTTTTCCCAATAAATCCAATGAAACCTCTAGATCCATCATCACCCGCTTGACCTTCATCTCCGGGAAGCGCTCCTTGAGGGCCGAGAGCACAAACTTGTAGGAGGCCTCCTGCTTGTTCGTCAGCAGAGCGTAGACAAGCGGCACAAACTGCTCCTCATTCGCACCCATCATCGCCCCGACCACGTATATCTACAAATCCATCACTCCTCCCCAACACCACCTACAGCCAACCCATCAGCCAACCTGAGACCAGCCAGGAGGAGCCGTCTTGAAAGTTCCATCCGAGCAGAAAGAAGTAGCCGTCTGCAGGATCTCCTTGGCGTCTGGATTCACGAAGGCCAGGATACAGCGCTGCTTCTTCGTGTGCGCATGCAGCAGCAGCTCAGGCATCTGCTCCCAGCCTTTGACCTCCGGAATCACAGGACCTTCAAAAAACTAGTTGAAACCTCGTCAAAACAATCTGAATTCACCAGAATCAGCCAAAAGCACTCGCTTGCGCTGCCCTCCTACCTCCATGTTCTTCATCGTTGGAGGCAAAACGAATGCCTTGGAGTTCGGATTCTGCACAATCATACCCCATTCAAACCACAAACACACAAACGCACATACTATGTCGGGTAGAAAGTCTTCATAATTTCTTCAATACACCAAAATTTTTCACTAAAATTTCTAAACAATTTTAAAAATTTAACATTAAAATTAAATTGTCCATGACATTAACCCCATTTACAATAAAAATTTACCACAATCTAGGCAGCAATTTGAAACATGTTCTGATAAATTTGTATCAAAAATTATTAACCCCATATTGCAATATAGCTGATAGAAAAATTTATAAAGACTTCCTACCCAGCACCAAACACTCCAACTAAAAGCAGCCAACCTTGGCCCGTGGGTTCTTCTCCAGCATCTTCCGAGTGAGCATCCGCTTCGCGACCTCCTTCTTTGGCATCAGCGCACCAATGTCGTCGTGAAGATTGTCGTAGAGTGCATTGACTGCATCAGGCACATGCACAGAAGCATCGGCCTCAATCCACATTTATTTCTTAAAAACGTCCAGCAAAGTTCCATCCAAACACATCCGGCAAAGTGAGAGTTATAAAAATTAGTGAAATTCCAACATGGCCCTTGACGAGGAGACTGCTGCGGCTGCATCTGGCGATGGCGGCGCTGAAGGACTTCTCCCTCTTCCAGAGCTTGGGCGGCCTCCCCTCCTTCACCGGCTTCTGCACCTCCTCCAGGCAGTCATGCTCCAGGTGGTTGGGATTGGGCAGAACGGCGACCTCCCTCTGCCCATCTACCAGCATGTGCTCCACCTTCACTCTAGCCGTGCAGCTCATCATCAGGTAGTGGTGGCCTACAAACAACTATTCCTATCAAAAACTGTCCGGCAAAGACTGCTAAATAATGCAGCTACCCTAAAGACAAAAAAGAACCTTTCTTGTTCCGCTTCTTGGACCACGTATAGCCCGAGCAGACGAAGTTGCAGAGGCCCTTCTGCATCGGCACCCTCTCCTGACGGTACTTGATGTAGGCCTTGACCTTGCCTTGCACTGGCACGAAGAGCCCGATCTTCCGATTCTTTCCCTTCCCGATCAGTGTACTCTTCAGCACCACGATGGCTGGCGTGTGCACAGTAGCAGGTCCCGCAGGCTGACTGTAGCCCGCGAAGAGCTCAGCCGCGATGGGAACTTGCATGCCATCATCGTTGTCTGACTCGTCCTCCTCCAGGTTCTCCAGTGCCTCCTGCTCCTGCTGCTGCCAAGTCTTCCTCTTCCGCGCTGATGGCCAATTCTGGCATCGCCGCTTCTGAGCACCAGCTGGTTGCACAGCTTCTGCTACATCCGCACCAGCCGCCTGCCACCCATCCTGGCTCTCCGACTCTTTCCCCTGCCCTGGCTGCAGCTCCTTGGACCCTTGTGTCTTGCACTTCTTCTTGGCTGCCGAAGCTCCTGCCTCCTGCTGCGCATTGGAGCACTCGCCGACGACAGACGGATCGGCAATGTCCTTCTTCTTGCTCTTCTTCTTCTGCAAGACTGGAGGCATTTTCTTCTTCTTGGCTGCCAAAGCTTCTCCCGCCTCCTGCCCACCAGAGCACTCGCTGGAGACTGGCCCCTCAAAGACGCGCTTCTTCTGCACCTTCTTCACCCCGACCGCACCCTTCTCCAGCACCGCCTGTCCGCAGGCCATCAGCAAAGAACTCTCAGCACCAGAGGACAGCAAAGACAGCTTCCGCAGAAGTTGCTTTGCCCCAGACTCAGACCGCCGTGCCTCAAGCATTTTCAATTTTCAAACACAAAAACGTCCGGCAAAAATCAAAATTTGCACCCACCTGCATTTCTGACGACTGCTGGCTGCAGCTGTGGTTCACCAGCACGCCCTGAGAGGGAGGCAGCAGACGCGACAGCTCCAGCATGCCCTGCGACACCACAGGCAGCTCCTGCGACATCGTCCGATGCTGCACTGCCCAATCATCAGACACAACCTTCAATACTAGAGTCCAGGGAAAACCTCCAGAGTGATGCGTAGATTGTTTCCAGCCTCCAAGTCCAAAATTCTGGTCCCAATTTTATTTATAACTCTACTCAAGAAATGCAAGAGTCATATTGCATCAAGACACACACAGCACCTACTACCATACAGAACCACACCACCTCCAATCGCCTGCATAACCTACGCGCCTATTCAAACTGTATCATTGCATTATTATTCAAACAATCTTCAAATATCAATCAAATAATACTACACCAAAGACAATAATACTCTGGCAAAGGTCAAACTCTCCCAGTCCGGCAAAGTCCAACACTCCCCTCACTCCGCTCCCACAGCACACAGCCTTCTGCACATCAGGCCAGCTGACAGCCAGCGGACATCCGCCGACAGCCCATCACCCAACGCCGACCACAGCAGCCTCCAGCGGAAGCCAGAGCAGCCTTACACTTTGACACTCTGGCAAAGGTCAAGCTTGCCCAGTCCGGCAAAGTCCAACACTACCCTAACTCCGCTCCCACAGCAGACAGCCTTCTGCACATCAGGCCAGCTGACAGCCAGCGGACATCCGCCGACAGCCCATCACCCAACTCCGACAACAGCAGCCTCCAGCGGAAGCCAGGGCAGCCTTACACTTTGACACTCCGGCAAAGGTCAAGCTTGCCCAGTCCGGCAAAGTCCAACACTACCCTAACTCCACTCCCACAGCAGACAGCATTCTGCACATCAAGCCAGCTGACAGCCAGCAGACATCCGCCGACAGCCCATCACCCAACTCCGACCACAACAGCCTCCAGCGGAAGCCATGGCAGCCTTACACTTTGACACTCCGCCAAAGGTCAAGCTTGCCTAGTCCGGCAAAGTCCAACACTCCCCTAACTCTGCTCCCACAGCAGAAAGCCTTCTGCACATCAGGCCAGCTGACAGCCAGCAGACATCCGCCGACAGCCCATCACCCAACTCCGACCACAGCAGCCTCCAGCAGAAGCCAGAGCAGCCTTACACTTTGACACTCCGGCAAAGGTCAAGCTTGCCCAGTGCGGCAAAGTCCAACACTACCCTAACTCCGCTCCCACAGCAGAAAGCCTTCTGCACATCAGGCCAGCTGACAGCCAGTGGACATCTGCCGACAGCCCATCACCGATCTCCGACCACAGCAGCCTGCAGCGGAAGCCAGGACAGCCTTACACTTTGACACTCTGGCAAAGGTCAAGCTTGCCCAGTCCGGCAAAGTCCAACACTACCCTAACTCCGCTCCCACAGCAGACAGCCTTCTACACATCAGGCCAGCTGACAGCCAGCGGACATCCGCCGACAGCCCATCACCCAACTCTGACCACAGCAGCCTGCAGCGGAAGCCAGGACAGCCTTACACTTTGACACTCCGGTAAAGGTCAAGCTTGCCCAGTCCAGCAAAGTCCCACACTCGCCTAACTCCGCTCCCACAGCAGACAGCCTTCTGCACATCAGGCCAGCTGACAGCCAGCGGATATCCGCCGACAGCCCATCACCCAACTCCGACCACAGCAGCCTCCAGCGGAAGCCAGGGCAGCCTTACATTTTGACACTCCGGCAAAGGTCAAGCTTGCCCAGTCCGGCAAAGTCCAAGAAGCCAGACTACCTTAGCACCCCTCCGGCAAAGACCAGGACCACTCGCATTCCCAGCACTCAGCACGACCTCAATAACGCTCCTCCGGCAAAGATCAATCCCACTCAGACCCCAAGCACTCAACCGGACAACCACTACCCTCCTCCAGCAAAGACCAGGACCAGACGCATACCCAGCACTCTCCAGGACCTCCACAACGCTCCTCCGACAAAGACCAGGAACAGACGCATTCCCAGCACACTGCAGGACCTCCTCAAAGCTCCACCGGCAAAGACCAGGACCAGACGCATTCCCAGCACTCTGCAGGACCTCCTCAACGCTCCTCCGGCAAAGACCAGGACCAGACGCATACCCAGCATTCTACAGGACCTCCACAATGCTACTCCGGCAAAGACCAGGACCACACGCATTCCCAGCACTCTGCAGGACCTCCTCAACGCTCCTCCGGCAAAGACCAGGACCAGACGCATACCCAGCACTCTCCAGGACCTCCACACCGCTACTCCGGCAAAGACCAGGACCAGACGCATTCCCAGCACTCTACAGGACCTCCTCAACGCTCCTCCAGCAAAGACCAGGACCAGACGCATTCCCAGCACTCTGCAGGACCTCCTCAACGCTCCTCCGGCAAAGACCAGGACCAGACGCATACCCAGCACTCTCCAGGACCTCCACAACGCTACTCCGGCAAAGACAAGGACCACACGCATTCCCTGCACTCTACAGGGCCTCCTCAACGCTCCACCGGCAAAGACCATGACCAAACGCATACCCAGCACTCTCCAGGACCTCCACACCGCTACTCTGGCAAAGACCAGGACCAGACGCATTCCCAGCACTCTACAGGACCTCCTCAACGCTACTCCGGCAAAGACCAGGACCACACGCATTCCCAGCACTCTGCAGGACCTCCTCAATGCTCCTCTGGCAAAGACCAGGACCAGACGCATACCCAGCACTCTCCAGGACCTCCACACCGCTACTCCGGCAAAGAACAGGACCAGACGCATTCCCAGCACTCTACAGGACCTCCTCAACGCTCCTCCAGCAAAGAACAGGACCAGACGCATTCCCAGCACTCTGCAGGACCTCCTCAATGCTCCTCCGGCAAAGACCAGGACCAGACGCATACCCAGCACTCTCCAGGACCTCCACAACACCTACTCCGGCAAAGACCAGGACCACACGCATTCCCTGCACTCTACAGGGCCTCCTCAATGCTCCACTGGCAAAGACCATGACCAAACGCATACCCAGCACTCTCCAGGACCTCCACACCGCTACTCTGGCAAAGACCAGGACCAGACGCATTCCCAGCACTCTACAGGACCTCCTCAACGCTCCTCCAGCAAAGACCAGGACCAGACGCATTCCCAGCACTCTGCAGGACCTCCTCAACGCTCCTCTGGCAAAGACCAGGTCCACATAACAGCCAAGGACTTTGCCGGACTAAAAAACCGCATGTCCGGCAAAGTCCAAAGTGGACAAGCCAATATTGACCCTGGACTTTGCCGGACACTACACTTTACCTCCGGCAAAGTCCACGTTGGCAACCCATTTGTCCGGCAATGTCCAAAATTTTAGGAATAGTCCGGCAATGTACTGGAGGGAAATTGAAGGCTGCTCAAGTCCCCGTCTGCTCTGGCGCTGATGGCCAGATAGGAGCAGGCGTCGATGGCCAGTGGCAGCGGGAAGGAGCCGTTCAGCGCCCACTTGACCAGTGCGCCTGCGGAGTCGGACTGCAAGTCAGCCCCCATGCAGGTAGGAACCGGGTGTGATGCGGCAGACGTAGGCATTGGCCAGGCTTCGGCAGCGACGGGCTCCAATGGCAAATTGAAGGCTGCTCAAGTCCCCGTCTGCTCTGCCGCTGATGGCCAGATAGGAGCAGGCGTCAACGGCCAGTGGCAGTGGGAAGGAGCCGTTCAGCACCCGCTTGACCAGTGCACCTGCGGAGTCGGACTGCAAGTCAGCCCCCATGCAGGTAGGAACCGGGTGCGATGCGGCAGACGTAGGCATTGGCCAGGCTTCGGCAGCGACGGGCTCCTATGGCAAATTGAAGGCTGCTCAAGTCCCCGTCTGCTCTGGCGCTGATGGCCAGATAGGAGCAGGCGTCAACGGCCAGTGGCAGTGGGAAGGAGCCGTTCAGCACCCGCTTGCGGTTCCCCTTCGGGGTCGGGCTTCCGGCCCCCCCCCTTGCAGGTGGGGGCCGGGTGCGGTGCGGCAGACGTAGGCATTGGCCGGGCTTGGCAGCGACGGGCTCCTATGGCAAATTGAAGGCTGCTAAGTCCCCGTCTGCTTGGCGCTATGGCCAGATAGGAGGGCGTCGGCCGTGCGTGGAGGGGCCGTTCAGCACCCGCTTGACCAGTGCACCTGCGGAGTCGGACTGCAAGTCAGCCCCCATGCAGGTAGGAACCGGGTGCGATGCGGCAGACGTAGGCATTGGCCAGGCTTCGGCAGCGACGGGCTCCTATGGCAAATTGAAGGCTGCTCAAGTCCCCGTCTGCTCTGGCGCTGATGGCCAGATAGGAGCAGGCGTCAACGGCCAGTGGCAGTGGGAAGGAGCCGTTCAGCACCCGCTTGACCAGTGCACCTGCGGAGTCGGACTGCAAGTCAGCCCCCATGCAGGTAGGAACCGGGTGCGATGCGGCAGACGTAGGCATTGGCCAGGCTTCGGCAGCGACGGGCTCCTATGGCAAATTGAAGGCTGCTCAAGTCCCCGTCTGCTCTGGCGCTGATGGCCAGATAGGAGCAGGCGTCAACGGCCAGTGGCAGTGGGAAGGAGCCGTTCAGCACCCGCTTGACCAGTGCACCTGCGGAGTCGGACTGCAAGTCAGCCCCCATGCAGGTAGGAACCGGGTGCGATGCGGCAGACGTAGGCATTGGCCAGGCTTCGGCAGCGACGGGCTCCTATGGCAAATTGAAGGCTGCTCAAGTCCCCGTCTGCTCTGGCGCTGATGGCCAGATAGGAGCAGGCGTCAACGGCCAGTGGCAGTGGGAAGGAGCCGTTCAGCACCCGCTTGACCAGTGCACCTGCGGAGTCGGACTGCAAGTCAGCCCCCATGCAGGTAGGAACCGGGTGCGATGCGGCAGACGTAGGCATTGGCCAGGCTTCGGCAGCGACGGGCTCCTATGGCAAATTGAAGGCTGCTCAAGTCCCCGTCTGCTCTGGCGCTGATGGCCAGATAGGAGCAGGCGTCGACGGCCAGTGGCAGCGGGAAGGAGCCGTTCAGCACCCGCTTGACCAGTGCACCTGCGGAGTCGGACTGCAAGTCAGCCCCCATCCCGCTAATTCCCTTTTGATCCTTCAGCACAAAGAGAAGCAAACATCAAACATGTTGCTCATATCTGTTTTAAAGTTATTCCTCGATAATCGAGGCTAGAAGGGGGATGAGTGTATGAATGTAGTGCTAGCTTGGTAGGCTGCGTTGCCGGAATCTGAGCCCATCCATGCAAGCCAGATAGCAAATGTGCCCGAGAAACCGGAGCGCCATTGGCTCTCTCTCAGAAAACTCTGCACCTCCGATATCGTTCTGATTTCTGCCAGTCCACCTGCACTCTTCATGTTCGCCTTCTCCCTCTTTGGCTGTGCTTTTCAAATAAATTTGCAAGCAACAGCCATATCGATAATGAATTCTTGGCTGATGACCAGGATCCCCCCCAAGGCTTGTACCGGCCAACCAAGCCAGTTTTGGACCAACCAAGAGTTTTGCCCCCCCAAAGGTTTTGCCTCCCCCCAACTTTTGCCCCTCCCCAATTTTGCCTTGTATTCTTGAGGTTATCAACTATGCAGCGGGTGGGACTAAGCGTAAGATACAAACAAGAACAGTACATGAGTTTGGTAACCACTATTCCCCCCAAATACCACTTGTTGGGGGGATACTGGTCATCAATCAAGGGATTTGGCCCAAACAAATGCCCTTTCAAAATTTCTCAAACTGCAAAAAAATACCACTTTTACCCGAAATTTTAAAAGAGGGTACCGGAATGGGGAAAAATACCCGAAATCTCAAAAATCATTTCAGTGCGGGGAGAAATTCGACACAATTTCCAGTTTGTCGTTTTGTCGTAGGCAATGTCTGGATTTGGGCATTTGAGGGGGGATACTGGTCACCGCAATCGATGACCAGGATCCCCCTCAAGTGCAAAAACACCAAAAATCGCCTTGAAAGCATGACCATACGTACATAGATTACTGATTTTGGGGGGATATTTACGTGGGGGGATACTTACGAGGGGGGATACTTCACAGGTGGGGGGGGGGGGGGCTAAAACGTTGGGGGGGGGGGAGGGTAGAAGCCTTGGGGGGGGGATTCTGATCATCAGCCTAACTTTTTATATTGGATTGGGACCAGAAAATCCTATCCCATACCGAGATTTAACCTAAACACAAGGTAAAATTATTTTAACTCATATTGCAAAATATTTAGAAGGAATATGGGGGGTGGTAAAAGTTGTTGACAAATGTGGTGATTGGTAAACTTTGGCTGCCCTCCGGTGCCGCAGCATGACAAGCCTTCAGCGCCTCTTTCCATTCCATGCTTTCATCCGCCTCCATCGTCAGCAAACATTCCCCTCAATCCTCCATCCTACACTGCTCCAAGCTTCTTTGTTTTATGATCCACTCAAAATTACAATTGAGGTTGAGCAGGGAAACCTTTGGAAGCATCATAGTATGAAGCGAGTGTCAGTGTCTGTAGTCTGGGCAAACTGCACCAGTTGGCCAGGCACACTGAAATGCGCCTCCTCAGAAGTGTACCCAATTGACTGCTTCAGATGGCCTACTTTGAGCAGAAGCTTCTGGGATGGCCAGCCATATCAGCAACAGCATTTGGGTGCACATTTGGCTCAATTTCAGAGCAATGATGGCAGGAGTCTACTGTCTGCCTCGGAAAACAAATGAATCACTGGCTTTCGGAGAGGAAGGGGATAATTTGTGATGCGTGGAGTCACTCGTCGGACTGCCCCAAGACTAATGGCCTGGGTCATAAATGATCACTTGCCCTGTTGGAGGAAAACAAGAGTATGGACGACGAGCGTTGCCATGGACTGCCATGGATAAGTCAAATGACAATTGAGATCAATGGTCAGAGCAATAGGCCGTTTTAATCCCTTTTCACGCATTGCAGATTTCATTCTCAGTTTAGGAGTGTAAAAATATACCCGATTCGGGTGCGCAAGCGAATTGTAGCAAAATGGGAACTGTGAGCAGTAAAAAGGCCAATTAAGATGTCCTAGCCTGAGCACTAAGAGGGGACAGGGCATAAGGTGGAGGCGGGTCCTCCATTTTCACGCGTTCACTTGTTCCACTATAGTGTCCCTGAGTTTGCGGCACCATGTAGCGGCCATCTCCATTTCTCTGCAAAATTGTTCAACGTTTTTGCCTAAACTTTTCACGATTATTTGATTTTAAGAAAAAAGTGTGCCATTCAAAGTTTTGGCAAACAGATAGATCTGTGGCTCCTGAAGTTTGGGTAGGCGAGGAGTCGGAGTCTTCACACGCCCTCACGCAGCACCACACGCAGCCAGACAACACCAACACTCCACCGAGAAAGCTGCATTTTATTCTCTTCTTCTTTCTTCTAAAAAGAGCTAGGTTTATTGATTACACAATCCCCATGAAACGCTTCTCATTACAGCAAGGCCTTAGTTTGGCATTGATGCGCGATTGAACCCCAAGAGGATGAGAATAGCATCGCCTCCGTTCACTCCGCCTCCAGCATAAAGGCCGCCTCCTCCATAGTAGCCGCCGTAGTAGCCTCCACCACCCTTGGCCCAGCACACTCCAGCTTGCAAGCCGCAGCACAGACTTCTCATTGCAGCAAGGCCTTAGTTTGGCATTGATGCGTGACTGAACCCCAGGAGGATGAGAACAGCATCACCTCCGTTCACTCCGCCTCCAGCATAAAGGCCGCCTCCTCCATAGTAGCCGCCGTAGTAGCCTCCACCACCCTTGGCCCAGCACACTCCAGCTTGCAAGCCGCAGCACAGACTTCTCATTGCAGCAAGGCCTTAGTTTGGCATTGATGCGTGACTGAACCCCAGGAGGATGAGAACAGCATCACCTCCGTTCACTCCGCCTCCAGCATAAAGGCCGCCTCCTCCATAGTAGCCGCCGTAGTAGCCTCCACCACCCTTGGCCCAGCACACTCCAGCTTGCAAGCCGCAGCACAGACTTCTCATTGCAGCAAGGCCTTAGTTTGGCATTGATGCGTGACTGAACCCCAGGAGGATGAGAACAGCATCACCTCCGTTCACTCCGCCTCCAGCATAAAGGCCGCCTCCTCCATAGTAGCCGCCGTAGTAGCCTCCACCACCCTTGGCCCAGCACACTCCAGCTTGCAAGCCGCAGCACAGACTTCTCATTGCAGCAAGGCCTTAGTTTGGCATTGATGCGTGACTGAACCCCAGGAGGATGAGAACAGCATCACCTCCGTTCACTCCGCCTCCAGCATAAAGGCCGCCTCCTCCATAGTAGCCGCCGTAGTAGCCTCCACCACCCTTGGCCCAGCACACTCCAGCTTGCAAGCCGCAGCACAGACTTCTCATTGCAGCAAGGTCTTAGTTTGGCATTGATGCGTGACTGAACCCCAGGAGGATGAGAACAGCATCACCTCCGTTCACTCCGCCTCCAGCATAAAGGCCGCCTCCTCCATAGTAGCCGCCGTAGTAGCCTCCACCACCCTTGGCCCAGCACACTCCAGCTTGCAAGCCGCAGCACAGACTTCTCATTGCAGCAAGGCCTTAGTTTGGCATTGATGCGTGACTGAACCCCAGGAGGATGAGAACAGCATCACCTCCGTTCACTCCGCCTCCAGCATAAAGGCCGCCTCCTCCATAGTAGCCGCCGTAGTAGCCTCCACCACCCTTGGCCCAGCACACTCCAGCTTGCAAGCCGCAGCACAGACTTCTCATTGCAGCAAGGCCTTAGTTTGGCATTGATGCGTGACTGAACCCCAGGAGGATGAGAACAGCATCACCTCCGTTCACTCCGCCTCCAGCATAAAGGCCGCCTCCTCCATAGTAGCCGCCGTAGTAGCCTCCACCACCCTTGGCCCAGCACACTCCAGCTTGCAAGCCGCAGCACAGACTTCTCATTGCAGCAAGGCCTTAGTTTGGCATTGATGCGTGACTGAACCCCAGGAGGATGAGAACAGCATCACCTCCGTTCACTCCGCCTCCAGCATAAAGGCCGCCTCCTCCATAGTAGCCGCCGTAGTAGCCTCCACCACCCTTGGCCCAGCACACTCCAGCTTGCAAGCCGCAGCACAGACTTCTCATTGCAGCAAGGCCTTAGTTTGGCATTGATGCGTGACTGAACCCCAGGAGGATGAGAACAGCATCACCTCCGTTCACTCCGCCTCCAGCATAAAGGCCGCCTCCTCCATAGTAGCCGCCGTAGTAGCCTCCACCACCCTTGGCCCAGCACACTCCAGCTTGCAAGCCGCAGCACAGACTTCTCATTGCAGCAAGGCCTTAGTTTGGCATTGATGCGTGACTGAACCCCAGGAGGATGAGAACAGCATCACCTCCGTTCACTCCGCCTCCAGCATAAAGGCCGCCTCCTCCATAGTAGCCGCCGTAGTAGCCTCCACCACCCTTGGCCCAGCACACTCCAGCTTGCAAGCCGCAGCACAGACTTCTCATTGCAGCAAGGCCTTAGTTTGGCATTGATGCGTGACTGAACCCCAGGAGGATGAGAACAGCATCACCTCCGTTCACTCCGCCTCCAGCATAAAGGCCGCCTCCTCCATAGTAGCCGCCGTAGTAGCCTCCACCACCCTTGGCCCAGCACACTCCAGCTTGCAAGCCGCAGCACAGACTTCTCATTGCAGCAAGGCCTTAGTTTGGCATTGATGCGTGACTGAACCCCAGGAGGATGAGAACAGCATCACCTCCGTTCACTCCGCCTCCAGCATAAAGGCCGCCTCCTCCATAGTAGCCGCCGTAGTAGCCTCCACCACCCTTGGCCCAGCACACTCCAGCTTGCAAGCCGCAGCACAGACTTCTCATTGCAGCAAGGCCTTAGTTTGGCATTGATGCGTGACTGAACCCCAGGAGGATGAGAACAGCATCACCTCCGTTCACTCCGCCTCCAGCATAAAGGCCGCCTCCTCCATAGTAGCCGCCGTAGTAGCCTCCACCACCCTTGGCCCAGCACACTCCAGCTTGCAAGCCGCAGCACAGACTTCTCATTGCAGCAAGGCCTTAGTTTGGCATTGATGCGTGACTGAACCCCAGGAGGATGAGAACAGCATCACCTCCGTTCACTCCGCCTCCAGCATAAAGGCCGCCTCCTCCATAGTAGCCGCCGTAGTAGCCTCCACCACCCTTGGCCCAGCACACTCCAGCTTGCAAGCCGCAGCACAGACTTCTCATTGCAGCAAGGCCTTAGTTTGGCATTGATGCGTGACTGAACCCCAGGAGGATGAGAACAGCATCACCTCCGTTCACTCCGCCTCCAGCATAAAGGCCGCCTCCTCCATAGTAGCCGCCGTAGTAGCCTCCACCACCCTTGGCCCAGCACACTCCAGCTTGCAAGCCGCAGCACAGACTTCTCATTGCAGCAAGGCCTTAGTTTGGCATTGATGCGTGACTGAACCCCAGGAGGATGAGAACAGCATCACCTCCGTTCACTCCGCCTCCAGCATAAAGGCCGCCTCCTCCATAGTAGCCGCCGTAGTAGCCTCCACCACCCTTGGCCCAGCACACTCCAGCTTGCAAGCCGCAGCACAGACTTAGAAAAGAGACAATCTCCATTTCTCCTCTCCGCTTTTACTTCACACTCCCTTCCCACATTTAAAGAGAAGGAGCGTCCCTTCCTCCTCCTCTGCCCAAACCGGTATCCACCACAGACGAGGGGGTAAGGGTTGACAGTTGATCGGGCAGTTGGTGCTGATCTGTGCGAAGACCTACATGACAGCCCACATGATGTCATTCCCACAATGCCCCAACCATTGGAACCTTCGCCTTCCATGATTCATATAATGAAAACAAAATTGAGCACAAGACACAAAAGGATATAGTTGAAAAACTTAATCAAAACATGAAAAAAAAAATTAAATGAAATTTTAGATTTCATCTTTTTCATAAGATTCAACAAATTACAATGCTAAAAGTAGTTGGAACAAATTCAAAAGAAGAACTCAACTTAGAACGGATTTAAGATCAAAAATATCATAATTGTTTTTGTTTAGAGCTAAAATCTAGGCTCAGCAGTTTAGGCTCGACCGGAGCTTCAGAGCGCCTATCGGCTCTTGGACCAGACGGAGTTGCTGGCTGCCCACAGTTCTGCCTTCCGAGCATTGGGAGCATATTTGAAAAGGCTGTCTCCAGTCTTGAAGCCGCCTTTGACTCGGTAAAGTTGGACCGGGAATTGGAGATGGCTTTGAAACGGGGTCTGTGGGTCGTTTTTGGCCCCAGCTGTGAAGTAGTGGCTGGCCGTTCGCTCTTCGGCTGTCGATGAGTGTCCCAGCCAGTCTTTTTGCTCCACTGCTTCTGTACCCAACAGATTTGGCCACCAAGGCAAGGAAGGCGAAACAACTACGCTATCAGTGCAGGGCTACCAGCAAGTACCTCTGCACTGGGCCAAAACAACAATGCCCTAAGCAACAAGGTAATATAGGCTATCGCCAATAGGTGCGCGGCCTGATTTAACCTACCACCGAATCTTGATGTTTCAAAAATTCGAACAAGCATCAATCCATGATTTTTCATTCAACATATCAAAAATTTTGATGAATTAATTGAAAACCACGGATTTAATGTGAGCTCGGGCTTACAAAACTTTACAAATCGGGCTGTTGTGAGCCAACAAAAAATTGTGAAGCTATAACAATTGAAACCCTCATAAAAGAGATTTATAGCTAATTTTTGCTAAATTTAGGGGTCGCACTCATAACTTGGCGGATGAATTGCATCAGTTTTGGGTCCATAACTATGAAATAGGCTCCCTTGACTGCCTAGGGAAGAGCCTCCCATGACTGGCCCTTTCTATATCTCCTGCGCTCCATCTAACCACTGGCCTTGGCTGCACGGTCAGTGCCCACTCAAACTCCCCGCCATTTGCTTATGAAAGATGAAGGCCTCTTTCATCCGCCGAAGGGAATGACGGACAAGGCTCTTGTTTGGCGCTGAATTAGACCGGGTAAGCCATACCCCCCATTCTAATGCCCCCGCTGGGGGGACCCTTCTCAGTCGCATGCCATTCCATGCATCCCCTCCCTCCTTTCACGCTTCCCTCCGCTCACTTGCCTCAAATCCCAGGCCCTTAGGCCCAGCAAATATGCGCCTTCTTCTTGCTGTGCTGCATCACATGGGGTTGATTCCGCTACGTGAACTTGTTTTCTCCAGGGTTGCGTTAGATTTACGGCAAGGGTCTGTAGGGTGGATTTTTGTGTTCTGGAGAGCTAAACGATGCTTCTGGCTTGTCTGGGACGTTTTGGCGGTGCAAGCTGCGCCATTAATCAAAGGATGCGTTTGGCGAAATATGAGCGGGCCGCTAAGCTGGATCCGCGTCTGCATTTGTCACCCGTCCCCTGTCTTTCTCGCCTTTCCATCCTCTCTCTCCTTCCTACTCCATACATCCCTAACAGCTCCCCACAGCCTGGGGCGGGATCCAAAACGTTGGACACCGTTTGCCATGGACAGACATAGACGTCGAATCAGACGTCGAATGGATGTGCGACATTGTCTGACAGCTGATCCAAAAGTGATGGACAGAGTTTGCCATGGCATTGGACGTCTGACGCCATGTCTAATTGCATCAAACTGTGTCAAACAACTGATCCAAAAGTCTCAGACATGATTTGCCATCCCATCAGACGTCTGACACCTGATGCAAAACATTAGACACGATTTGCTACAGTAACCCATTACTGGGAAAGGTTTACAAGATTCTCATCTCTGAATTACAAGGAAACGCAGACTATATTGGCCTTCATTCAGATGAAACAGCTAATTTTCGACTTTTACTCATTCTTTGAATTCAGGCATTTTGAATTGACCTCAAATCGTTAAAATCCATTAAGAAGATCAAAAGATGCTGGCGATTAAAAAGGTGCCCGTTTTTATGAGAGGAAAATAAAAATATAAGATTAGCACCAAAATATTTTTCACAAACTGAAAAACCAAGTTTTACCAAAATTTGCTCATTGGCAAAAATATTTAACTAGCATTCATGTAGCATTCAATTTTCGGAAGAAGACCTAAGTTTTCCACAAGCAGGAGAAAAGAGGAATAAGAAAAATTGTTTGCAGACAGCAAACATGTACAACATTAACATTAGCAAGCAAGCATTAGCACAAACGTGGGCCAAAAAAACAAACAGAAAATAAATGCAGAAATTACTCAGGCTACATGTGATAAAATTTAGCATGAAAATGAATGATGAAAATGAGGCTTGAGACTTAGCCGAGAATGACCATGACTAAAAGCACCAAGGTTAAAGACGGCTACAGTATTTGGGAGCTTTTGGGCTGTTTCTGTTTGATGTCTAACGGTGTCCAACGCCCCTGGCGGTCAGACATGGCCAAAAGGAGGAATGTCTAACTGTGTCGCATGTCTGAGGCCATGTCTAACGTTTTGGATCACTAGACATGGGGCTAGACAACCGTCAGACACTGTCAGACATCCGTCAGACACTGTTAGACACTGTGTCTAACGTTTTGGATCAACATACATTGGACAAGATTAGACACTGTCTACGTCAGACATGATAAGACAATGTCTGACAACTTGTCCGACGTTTTGGATCAACGGACATTGGCCAATGTCTGATGGTGTCTGACGCTCCTATCTTTTGTACATGTCTGATGTCTGATGTCTGACGTTTTGGATCCGGCCCCTGGCTAGACATGCATTTCCGCCGCCCACAACCTGATTCATTCCTCAACTCCTTCTTTTTCAACACTTCTTCTCTTCCGGCGATCCTAAGCTTGTCCATAAAGCTAGACTTACTTAGGGCAAATTCAGTCTCTTTCCTTTGACTCCTGCCAGTTCATCACTTTTTTCGTATGGTTGCTGGCACTTCCAACGCCAGGCAACTAAAAGCCAGCCTTTTCCCTCAAGCCCCCGAAGCGCCCCGTGAATGAGCCTGGCCGCCTTTCCTTTGCCAGCGCGAGATGGGCGGGGAAATTGCTTTTTTCACTCTCCGCCCAGCCCGCTCCGGTGGATCCCCTCTTTGGCCTATAGTCGCCTCACTCTCGCCAGAGAGGCTGATGCGGCGACCCTGATTTGGGTCTGTTTGTAGGGGGGCCAGAAGAGCAGCATGGCGGGTTTGTCCACCCCGGCCTTGACAGAGTGCAGGGATGACCAATTCCTGGCCTCCCTCACTCTGTCTGTCATCCTCATTAGGGCGACGTCTGAAGCGTATCCAAGGCCAGCTGGGCAGCGGAGAGAATTGGCCTGGACCCACAAACAGACAGAGAAAGGCCACTCACTCTCTCGCTGGGGCTTTGTGCCTTTCGTCCAGAGGTGTGTGCACCAGGGGATAGAATCAATCGACTGAAGGGCTCTTTTGGCGCCTAAGGGGCTGGGGGGGGCAGCAGCACCTCTTTGCAACGGCTGCTCACACTCTCACACTCCTACTTAGTGATCGCTCTGCATAATTCACGCTCCCGCCCCCAAGCTGACAGCGCGCAAATCTTGTTTTGACCCCCTGGACACGGGGGTCCTAATGAGCTCCCGCGGATCGGCGCCATGGCTTGGAGGCAGTGTGCTGGGAGGTGAGGGAGCGAGTGTAGGTTGGCTAATTCCCGCGACCCTCCTCGCTCTTCCTTCTCATCCCAGCCCAGCCCCTGATTGCGGCCTACATCCTCTCTCTGCCTGGGCTCAGGCTGTGTGGGCTGGGTGACATGTGGCAACCTGAGAAGGTGATACAGGAAGGGCGGTGTCCATTGCCCTGTGAGCATTTCCATGTTAGACTGCCTCCTCAACTTCCTGGCCCCCTCCTCCTCCCCCCTGCCCCCTCTCTCCAAGGTCAATGAGTGAAGGGGGGCATGAGTGTATAGGTGGCCTGTGTGTGCGCCCTGCGGATGCCACCAGCTCTCATTCAGCCTTCATGCCACTCCCCATTTGCGGAAGGTCAAATCTCGCAAAGAGGAGGGCTGCAAGAGGGAGTCCCATTGGGTTTGAATTTGGCGGCGATGATGTCGCGTGGCCTTTGTCTGTTTTTCCGCCTATGGGCTCTGTGCAGGCCCTCATGGCCCCATCCAGCACACCCCCATCCCCTTTTTCTGGAGACTGGGAATGGCGCGCAGTTTTTGCCCCACTCCCTGAGTGACTTGCAGATGGGATGCTCCCCTGAGGCGGCGCAATTCTTTCCGCCCTCCTTCCAGCCATCAGAGAGAGGCCAGGCTCTCAGCCTAAATCTGACGGCCTGTTCGCATTTGACGCCTTCCTAATCTTCCAGTGCTGATTACGGGCTCAGTAGGTGGACAGAAAATACTTGCCCTCTCCTCCATCCCACCTAGGATTGATTCATTGGGGTTCCTGTCCCATAGAAGTGTTTCTCTGCAGCAGTTGTTTTCGGCAGAGATCTGGAAGACTGGAGGGTGATGATAAAAGTGTTGAAGAGGGCCCGCCATTTGTGCTGAGGGCCCTTTGCAGCTAGCCTCCTACAAGCAGCCTTCTTCAGCTCCATTAACGCTCCTGTCTTCTTTCGACACCCATTGTCTTTCCAAACATTCGCTACACTTTTACTCAACATCACCTCGCTCCCGTTTCAAGTCTAATCCTTTATCGCATTACTGTTCCAATTACCCTTCTTCGCAGAAATTATTGCGTATTTTTTGTAGAGTTTGCTTAGCAATCTGGCAATATTCAGGGGGTGAAGAAATCGGAAAACGGCCTGATTTCATGCAGTTGGTCCTTTTGTTGTGAGCAGGAGTGCTAGTAAAGGAGGGTTTGGATGGGAGTAAAAGAGGGTTTGGGTTTGGGAGCAGGCGAATTGATGAAAGGGGCGGAGGAAAGGGTGCTGGACAAGGGGGTGCCAGGTGTTGTTGGGCCTGCCTCATCAATGTTGCATGCGCTTCTTCCTCCCGCCTCTGCCTTTTACCTGCCTCCTTCCCCTGCTCATTACTACTACACCAGCCACACAACTTCACCAGAGCCAGTTAACCCGCCTGGCATATAGCCTGAATCGCAGGTGTTTAAAATTTAAAGCGTCCATAGCGGAATGGCGGTGTCTAGACCAGGGCTAATGTGGCCGCGGAGGTTCCGGGATAGACGCTCCTGGCCTGGCCATTGGGAGTGCCTCATGAATCCATGCAAACCCCCTTTCGCCTCTCCTAGCGTGCAGCTGACCAGAAGTGCCTCCTTTTCGATTCCACCTCAGGCTGCGTGGAGGGCCTTTTCAAGGGGCTTCTTTCCGCAAAGCTCCGTCCAATTTTTGCCCCCCCCCCCCCCGCCTCAATTGGAGCGGCGTGAAAGCCTGCGTTTGAGGCCCGTTCTGACAAAGGCAGTTAGGCCATAGGTACTCAGGGCCTTTCTGGCTCTGTACGCAGCTCCAGGAGAGTACTACGCCGAGATTGGCACCCTCGGAGAGGCGTGCGTAAGTTCAGCCTGCATCCATTAAGGGGTCTGCTGCCTGGCATTGAGTGCCATCGGCTGCTCTCCCCTCCAACCCCCTTATTAGCCCACAAACGGGCACTCTCTGGAGGGCCTCCCCCTGCTCTCTTCCGGGAGTGGGACTTTTCCGGGGCTCCTGCTCCTAGACGCGGCTATAACTGACCACTCTCCTCCTCTCATACTCCAGCTAGGAGCCCCCCTAGGCCTCAAGAGGGCCTATAAATGCGCATCCAGAGCCACCCTACTCTCAGCCCCCCCTGGAGGCTCAAGCAGGCCCCTTTTATAGCAGCGGCCAAAATGGCTCCGCCTTTTTTCGCGAAGCGTCTCTTTTCCAGGCCGGATGAGGATGGCTTTTTCCGGCATGTGCTAGGAAAGAAAGAAGCTTTGAGTGGCAGCTTTTTCCCCCGACCCCTTTTCCGCTTCTTAGCTCCATATCGGCATGTTCTAGGCGCTAGTGGCCAGCTTTACTTTCTGCCCCCTCCCGCGCCTATCAGGTTGGAGCACTCAGGAGGAAGGTCAATCGCATCTTCTACTCCTTCTGGTCTTCCTGGGACTATATGGATCTCCTTTTTATCGCTTTCATTTTTGACGCGTGAAGTGTTCAGAGGAAGCTTTGGCTGAGTTGGAAGGAATGAAGCCGCGAACAGGGGGGCATAGATCTGGGCCTTCTTAGGGCTCCCTCGGGTACTGGGAGGCCGACTTTTCGACCAGCACCATTCCCCTGTCCACTTGGGCCCTCTAAAACCCCCCTCCTGCTCCTCCCTTATTTCCTTAGATGCACAGAAAATGGGGCACCATCCTGCTCTCTTCCTCCATTGCTGTTGCTTCCCTCCATTGCTGTTGCTCCATCCTTTCCTGATCCTGTTGCTGTTGCTCTGGAGGCTTGCTTAAATTTATCCACCTTTCGAAGGGCCTCAAATATTATTCACCTCAGCGGGAGGCCAATTTGTTGCTCGAAGGCCAGCTGAGATGGGTGAAGGCAGAGGATTGGGTTGGGGTGTGAGTAAGCGGAGCCAAGCATGGGGCCCATTTGCACAGGCTCGTGAGTGTCCTTTGCACAGGATGCAGGCTCTCAGAGTCTGGGCCCAGGCTGAGTGACCATATATGTGAATGGCCTCTCTCTCTCTATTTCTCTGTGAGGAGCCTTCTCCAAGCTGTCAGCCAGCCCATACATCATCTCAGCCTAGGAGACTCTCCTTTGACCAACCCTCTCTGGCCAAATAAAGCCTGTCTTTTGAAATACACTGCTTCTCTCCCTCCCTTCCAAGACTTTTTCCAACAATTCCACTTCTTCTCCCCGGCAAAGCCACTAGAGTTTATCAAGATAGGCGGGCTCTTCTTTTTCTGAAAAAGACTAAACAAAAAACCACCCTAATCTCTTCTCTTTGGCTAGGGTAGGTAGAGGGGGCGTTTGCACTTTGCGAAAGCAGCAGCCTTCTTTTGTTCTGCCCTTTTGGCCGGCGCATGAGTTGAGAAAAGCGGGGAGCCTTTGTAATCCTTCTCTGCGCTAAAATTGCGGCCTCCAGAGTCAGGTTCCGGTGTTTCTGAGGAGCTAGGAGGGGGAGGAGGGGAGCATGACAACTCCTCTCGCTTCCCTCGCGTGATGGATGGGCGGGGCTTTGAGGCATACATCCCTCCTTCCTCTCTCCCTGCCTTCCCCAGCCAAGCCTGCACCTGAGGCTGTTTAAGTGCTTTTTCCACTTCCGTAGCCACCTTTTTGACTGCCTCCATTAGGCCCTGTTGCTTTCCTTTCCTGCCCGCCTCGGGGGCAGGCCAAGTTCCCTCGTCAGCAACTCTGCTGAGGCATGGAAAATAGTGACAAGTTGGGGGGACGTTTGTCGCTGCTGGAACTAGGTAAAGAGAGGATTAGGCGGGGCGGCAAATTGTCCACTGGCTCTGCTTCCGCTGAAGCGTGACGATAAGAGCACTCCCCCTGCCCCCAAACACCGCCCTGAATCGCTCAATAGCTCCGGCCAACTTGGCCCCAGCCTCTTCCCAGCTTCAGACATCCTAATTGCCTCCTCCTAATGCCCCTGTTCCCCAGGGCGATGCCTTTTTACAGCGCCTCCAGCCAACACTGGCACCCTTTTTACGCCCCACAAAAGTCGAGGATTTGTCGGGAGTCGTTGATTCTATTTGTTCCGGCGCGGAGGGCGAGGCAAAGGAGGAGGGGGCAGAAAAAGTGCCTCGCACTTGGCGTGACAGCAGCTGTGTCTAGGAATTAGGGCGGGCCCATCTCTTCCCCCCCTTCTTTCGCACTCCTGGCGTCAACAAATGCTCCCCTCAGCGCGCCCCCTTAGGCCCAGTGAATCTGCTCGGAACTGCTCACAGATTCATCTCCGCTGCTTACAGGAGGCGGCAGATAGCGGGGAGAGAGGCGGATTTGATTGACGGGCTTTTCGGATGGAGAGCGGATGAAGGGCCTGGCCTGATGCTGGCAATTGGCTGGCCGACCCTCCTTCTGTTGGCCGGTTGGGGGAGGAATGAGGTGATTGGAGGTGCTAATGAAGACTGCACCTCAGGCTTGGCGAAAGGGGTGTGGAGTCGGGTGTGCAAGGTGGGCTCCCTGGAGCAGTTCGAGGAGCGCAACTGCTACGGCCACTGCGGCGTTGCCCTCAAGCGCATCCAGAATGAGCCACGTTTCTCCTTCCCCTCAATTCATCTCCCTTTCTCTGCACAAGTGTGAAGAAAGAAGCGGAATGAGTGGTGACTTGGCAGCGGTGCTGGAGTTCAAGTGCCTGTCGGGGATGGAGATCCAGCCGGGGGCGGGGGCGGAGTGCGTGTCGATGGACATCGCCGGGGGGCCGGGCAGGAATCTGTTCCAGTTCGACTTCTGTCGCTGCCCGCCCGGCCCCGCCTGCTGGCAGCTCCGCTCCGAGGCCCAATTCCTGCAACTCTTCCCCGACCTCAGTTGGCTGCCCCTTCTCTTCACCCTCGCACCTCTTCACCCTCTCACCTTTTCGAATTTTCATGCCAGGCTTGCCGATCATCTATCTGAGCTGACAGTCGTTGGGTAATTTAATTTATTAGTTGAATGCACAATCGAAAATTGCAGTAGTATCAGATGAGAGGATGAGGATGATAAAGAAGATGAGAGGATGATAAGGAGGATTAGAGCTGATAGTAAGGCATTGCAGACGCGAAGGCGGATGCTGCACCGACAGTGTGCGCCAATTGGATGCGTCTGAGTGGGCAAGACCGGCTGGCCCGAAGCAGCCAGCCTTGCAACCCCGGCCTTCATCGCTGCTTCAATCTCTCCATACCCGGCATGGGTTAGCCTATTCACGCCAACCTCGCTTCTCATTGCTCTCTAGCCTTTCACATTCGCCTTACAAAACCAATGCAACTGGCAACTAGATGATTTGGTTGTGGGGCAGGGCCAAAGTGGATGATAGGGGTGAACTGTTGCAGACAGTTCGTTCGGGGGCTGTGTAAGCGGCGGCTTCTGGGCAGAGTCCGTGGAACTGGAAACGGGGCGGTGCAAGGACGCCATCCTCAACGGCATTCGTGGCACCGTCTGCCTCTGCCAGGTACTCCTGCCCTTACCTACAGTTTCCAGCTGCAAAGACTCACTCTTGTGCAGGGCTCCGAGTGCAACGGACTCAGTCGCAGTGCTCGACAGGACGCCCCGCCCCTCCTTCCCTACACTAGCACCAGCAAGCCCAGCAGGAAGCCCAGGCCACCTCCAACTAGCTCCACCCAGAAGCCATCATCCACTCCTTCCCCGGGTTACATTCATTTCCGCTGCTCATGCCTTTCAAATGTCCTCAGCTAGCCGAAGTCATGGCAACTATGAGGAAATGAAGAGTGAAAGCGTTTGAAAGCTAGATTAAGTCTAGAAAAGAGCTAGAGTTCTTTGGTTGAGTGCGAACGGTGGTGGCGGAATTGGTTGGGGAGGAGCTGGAATTGGCAGAGGAGGAGAAGGAGGCGGCGGAGGAGGAGCCACCGTTTCAAGTCGCCCGACCTCCTCCACTCCCTGTCCCTCGTCTTGCTTTTGACGGTTATCTTGACCTTTCTGCTCAAAGACACTTCCCGCTCTTGTAGAAGGAGGAGAAGCGAATGAAATTGAAATGAAGAGCGCAAGGTGATTGCAGAGCAGCGTTCAGTGCGATGCTTGGACAGCCACAGTGGCCACTCCGTGCATTGCCAGAAAGGCTGTGCCATAGCCAGCGACCCCTTTAACCAAGGTCCCTCAAGACCCCCTTGCCCTTGCCGACAAGGAAGCCATGATGGAGGGTTGTAGAGCGTACGGTGTTGGGGTGCGTGGAGTGGTTTGACATCTCCCCGGTGGGAGCGGACTGCGTGTCCATGGACACCGGCCTCCCCGGGGCCCTGGGGATCCTGCGCTACTGCCGCTGTGAGGGGGACCTGTGCAACGCTCAGCTCACCACCAAGGCCGCCATGGACGCCAAATGGCCGCCCAACTATTCAGGTCTCACTCACCCAACACTTCACTTCCATGGACACCGGCCTCCCCGGGGCCCTGGGGATCCTGCGCTACTGCCGCTGTGAGGGGGACCTGTGCAACGCTCAGCTCACCACCAAGGCCGCCATGGACGCCAAATGGCCGCCCAACTATTCAGGTCTCACTCACCCAACACTTCACTTCCATGGACACCGGCCTCCCCGGGGCCCTGGGGATCCTGCGCTACTGCCGCTGTGAGGGGGACCTGTGCAACGCTCAGCTCACCACCAAGGCCGCCATGGACGCCAAATGGCCGCCCAACTATTCAGGTCTCACTCACCCAACACTTCACTTCCATGGACACCGGCCTCCCCGGGGCCCTGGGGATCCTGCGCTACTGCCGCTGTGAGGGGGACCTGTGCAACGCTCAGCTCACCACCAAGGCCGCCATGGACGCCAAATGGCCGCCCAACTATTCAGGTCTCACTCACCCAACACTTCACTTCCATGGACACCGGCCTCCCCGGGGCCCTGGGGATCCTGCGCTACTGCCGCTGTGAGGGGGACCTGTGCAACGCTCAGCTCACCACCAAGGCCGCCATGGACGCCAAATGGCCGCCCAACTATTCAGGTCTCACTCACCCAACACTTCACTTCCATGGACACCGGCCTCCCCGGGGCCCTGGGGATCCTGCGCTACTGCCGCTGTGAGGGGGACCTGTGCAATGCTCAGCTCACCACCAAGGCCGCCATGGACGCCAAATGGCCGCCCAACTATTCAGGTCTCACTCACCCAACACTTCACTTCCATGGACACCGGCCTCCCCGGGGCCCTGGGGATCCTGCGCTACTGCCGCTGTGAGGGGGACCTGTGCAACGCTCAGCTCACCACCAAGGCCGCCATGGACGCCAAATGGCCACCCAACTATTCAGGTCTCACTCACCCAACACTTCACTTCCATGGACACCGGCCTCCCCGGGGCCCTGGGGATCCTGCGCTACTGCCGCTGTGAGGGGGACCTGTGCAACGCTCAGCTCACCACCAAGGCCGCCATGGACGCCAAATGGCCGCCCAACTATTCAGGTCTCACTCACCCAACACTTCACTTCCATGGACACCGGCCTCCCCGGGGCCCTGGGGATCCTGCGCTACTGCCGCTGTGAGGGGGACCTGTGCAACGCTCAGCTCACCACCAAGGCCGCCATGGACGCCAAATGGCCGCCCAACTATTCAGGTCTCACTCACCCAACACTTCACTTCCATGGACACCGGCCTCCCCGGGGCCCTGGGGATCCTGCGCTACTGCCGCTGTGAGGGGGACCTGTGCAACGCTCAGCTCACCACCAAGGCCGCCATGGACGCCAAATGGCCGCCCAACTATTCAGGTCTCACTCACCCAACACTTCACTTCCATGGACACCGGCCTCCCCGGGGCCCTGGGGATCCTGCGCTACTGCCGCTGTGAGGGGGACCTGTGCAACGCTCAGCTCACCACCAAGGCCGCCATGGACGCCAAATGGCCGCCCAACTATTCAGGTCTCACTCACCCAACACTTCACTTCCATGGACACCGGCCTCCCCGGGGCCCTGGGGATCCTGCGCTACTGCCGCTGTGAGGGGGACCTGTGCAACGCTCAGCTCACCACCAAGGCCGCCATGGACGCCAAATGGCCGCCCAACTATTCAGGTCTCACTCACCCAACACTTCACTTCCATGGACACCGGCCTCCCCGGGGCCCTGGGGATCCTGCGCTACTGCCGCTGTGAGGGGGACCTGTGCAACGCTCAGCTCACCACCAAGGCCGCCATGGACGCCAAATGGCCGCCCAACTATTCAGGTCTCACTCACCCAACACTTCACTTCCATGGACACCGGCCTCCCCGGGGCCCTGGGGATCCTGCGCTACTGCCGCTGTGAGGGGGACCTGTGCAACGCTCAGCTCACCACCAAGGCCGCCATGGACGCCAAATGGCCGCCCAACTATTCAGGTCTCACTCACCCAACACTTCACTTCCATGGACACCGGCCTCCCCGGGGCCCTGGGGATCCTGCGCTACTGCCGCTGTGAGGGGGACCTGTGCAACGCTCAGCTCACCACCAAGGCCGCCATGGACGCCAAATGGCCGCCCAACTATTCAGGTCTCACTCACCCAACACTTCACTTCCATGGACACCGGCCTCCCCGGGGCCCTGGGGATCCTGCGTTACTGCCGCTGTGAGGGGGACCTGTGCAACGCTCAGCTCACCACCAAGGCCGCCATGGACGCCAAATGGCCGCCCAACTATTCAGGTCTCACTCACCCAACACTTCACTTCCATGGACACCGGCCTCCCCGGGGCCCTGGGGATCCTGCGTTACTGCCGCTGTGAGGGGGACCTGTGCAACGCTCAGCTCACCACCAAGGCCGCCATGGACGCCAAATGGCCGCCCAACTATTCAGGTCTCACTCACCCAACACTTCACTTCCATGGACACCGGCCTCCCCGGGGCCCTGGGGATCCTGCGCTACTGCCGCTGTGAGGGGGACCTGTGCAACGCTCAGCTCACCACCAAGGCCGCCATGGACGCCAAATGGCCGCCCAACTATTCAGGTCTCACTCACCCAACACTTCACTTCCATGGACACCGGCCTCCCCGGGGCCCTGGGGATCCTGCGTTACTGCCGCTGTGAGCGGGACCTGTGCAACGCTCAGCTCACCACCAAGGCCGCCATGGACGCCAAATGGCCGCCCAACTATTCAGGTCTCACTCACCCAACACTTCACTTCCATGGACACCGGCCTCCCCGGGGCCCTGGGGATCCTGCGCTACTGCCGCTGTGAGGGGGACCTGTGCAACGCTCAGCTCACCACCAAGGCCGCCATGGACGCCAAATGGCCGCCCAACTATTCAGGTCTCACTCACCCAACACTTCACTTCCATGGACACCGGCCTCCCCGGGGCCCTGGGGATCCTGCGTTACTGCCGCTGTGAGGGGGACCTGTGCAACGCTCAGCTCACCACCAAGGCCGCCATGGACGCCAAATGGCCGCCCAACTATTCAGGTCTCACTCACCCAACACTTCACTTCCATGGACACCGGCCTCCCCGGGGCCCTGGGGATCCTGCGCTACTGCCGCTGTGAGGGGGACCTGTGCAACGCTCAGCTCACCACCAAGGCCGCCATGGACGCCAAATGGCCGCCCAACTATTCAGGTCTCACTCACCCAACACTTCACTTCCATGGACACCGGCCTCCCCGGGGCCCTGGGGATCCTGCGCTACTGCCGCTGTGAGGGGGACCTGTGCAACGCTCAGCTCACCACCAAGGCCGCCATGGACGCCAAATGGCCGCCCAACTATTCAGGTCTCACTCACCCAACACTTCACTTCCATGGACACCGGCCTCCCCGGGGCCCTGGGGATCCTGCGCTACTGCCGCTGTGAGGGGGACCTGTGCAACGCTCAGCTCACCACCAAGGCCGCCATGGACGCCAAATGGCCGCCCAACTATTCAGGTCTCACTCACCCAACACTTCACTTCCATGGACACTGGCCTCCCCGGGGCCCTGGGGATCCTGCGCTACTGCCGCTGTGAGGGGGACCTGTGCAACGCTCAGCTCACCACCAAGGCCGCCATGGACGCCAAATGGCCGCCCAACTATTCAGGTCTCACTCACCCAACACTTCACTTCCATGGACACCGGCCTCCCCGGGGCCCTGGGGATCCTGCGCTACTGCCGCTGTGAGGGGGACCTGTGCAACGCTCAGCTCACCACCAAGGCCGCCATGGACGCCAAATGGCCGCCCAACTATTCAGGTCTCACTCACCCAACACTTCACTTCCATGGACACCGGCCTCCCCGGGGCCCTGGGGATCCTGCGCTACTGCCGCTGTGAGGGGGACCTGTGCAACGCTCAGCTCACCACCAAGGCCGCCATGGACGCCAAATGGCCGCCCAACTATTCAGGTCTCACTCACCCAACACTTCACTTCCATGGACACCGGCCTCCCCGGGGCCCTGGGGATCCTGCGCTACTGCCGCTGTGAGGGGGACCTGTGCAACGCTCAGCTCACCACCAAGGCCGCCATGGACGCCAAATGGCCGCCCAACTATTCAGGTCTCACTCACCCAACACTTCACTTCCATGGACACCGGCCTCCCCGGGGCCCTGGGGATCCTGCGCTACTGCCGCTGTGAGGGGGACCTGTGCAACGCTCAGCTCACCACCAAGGCCGCCATGGACGCCAAATGGCCGCCCAACTATTCAGGTCTCACTCACCCAACACTTCACTTCCATGGACACCGGCCTCCCCGGGGCCCTGGGGATCCTGCGCTACTGCCGCTGTGAGGGGGACCTGTGCAACGCTCAGCTCACCACCAAGGCCGCCATGGACGCCAAATGGCCGCCCAACTATTCAGGTCTCACTCACCCAACACTTCACTTCCATGGACACCGGCCTCCCCGGGGCCCTGGGGATCCTGCGCTACTGCCGCTGTGAGGGGGACCTGTGCAACGCTCAGCTCACCACCAAGGCCGCCATGGACGCCAAATGGCCGCCCAACTATTCAGGTCTCACTCACCCAACACTTCACTTCCATGGACACCGGCCTCCCCGGGGCCCTGGGGATCCTGCGCTACTGCCGCTGTGAGGGGGACCTGTGCAACGCTCAGCTCACCACCAAGGCCGCCATGGACGCCAAATGGCCGCCCAACTATTCAGGTCTCACTCACCCAACACTTCACTTCCATGGACACCGGCCTCCCCGGGGCCCTGGGGATCCTGCGCTACTGCCGCTGTGAGGGGGACCTGTGCAACGCTCAGCTCACCACCAAGGCCGCCATGGACGCCAAATGGCCGCCCAACTATTCAGGTCTCACTCACCCAACACTTCACTTCCATGGACACCGGCCTCCCCGGGGCCCTGGGGATCCTGCGCTACTGCCGCTGTGAGGGGGACCTGTGCAACGCTCAGCTCACCACCAAGGCCGCCATGGACGCCAAATGGCCGCCCAACTATTCAGGTCTCACTCACCCAACACTTCACTTCCATGGACACCGGCCTCCCCGGGGCCCTGGGGATCCTGCGCTACTGCCGCTGTGAGGGGGACCTGTGCAACGCTCAGCTCACCACCAAGGCCGCCATGGACGCCAAATGGCCGCCCAACTATTCAGGTCTCACTCACCCAACACTTCACTTCCATGAACACCGGCCTCCCCGGGGCCCTGGGGATCCTGCGCTACTGCCGCTGTGAGGGGGACCTGTGCAACGCTCAGCTCACCACCAAGACCGCCATGGACGCCAAATGGCCGCCCAACTATTCAGGTCTCACTCACCCAACACTGCACTTCCATGGACACCGGCCTCCCCGGGGCCCTGGGGATCCTGCGCTACTGCCGCTGTGAGGGGGACCTGTGCAACGCTCAGCTCACCACCAAGGCCGCCATGGACGCCAAATGGCCGCCCAACTATTCAGGTCTCACTCACCCAACACTTCACTTCCATGGACACCGGCCTCCCCGGGGCCCTGGGGATCCTGCGCTACTGCCGCTGTGAGGGGGACCTGTGCAACGCTCAGCTCACCACCAAGGCCGCCATGGACGCCAAATGGCCGCCCAACTATTCAGGTCTCACTCACCCAACACTGCACTTCCATGGACACCGGCCTCCCCGGGGCCCTGGGGATCCTGCGCTACTGCCGCTGTGAGGGGGACCTGTGCAACGCTCAGCTCACCACCAAGGCCGCCATGGACGCCAAATGGCCGCCCAACTATTCAGGTCTCACTCACCCAACACTTCACTTCCATGGACACCGGCCTCCCCGGGGCCCTGGGGATCCTGCGCTACTGCCGCTGTGAGGGGGACCTGTGCAACGCTCAGCTCACCACCAAGGCCGCCATGGACGCCAAATGGCCGCCCAACTATTCAGGTCTCACTCACCCAACACTTCACTTCCATGGACACCGGCCTCCCCGGGGCCCTGGGGATCCTGCGCTACTGCCGCTGTGAGGGGGACCTGTGCAACGCTCAGCTCACCACCAAGGCCGCCATGGACGCCAAATGGCCGCCCAACTATTCAGGTCTCACTCACCCAACACTTCACTTCCATGGACACCGGCCTCCCCGGGGCCCTGGGGATCCTGCGCTACTGCCGCTGTGAGGGGGACCTGTGCAACGCTCAGCTCACCACCAAGGCCGCCATGGACGCCAAATGGCCGCCCAACTATTCAGGTCTCACTCACCCAACACTTCACTTCCATGGACACCGGCCTCCCCGGGGCCCTGGGGATCCTGCGCTACTGCCGCTGTGAGGGGGACCTGTGCAACGCTCAGCTCACCACCAAGGCCGCCATGGACGCCAAATGGCCGCCCAACTATTCAGGTCTCACTCACCCAACACTTCACTTCCATGGACACCGGCCTCCCCGGGGCCCTGGGGATCCTGCGCTACTGCCGCTGTGAGGGGGACCTGTGCAACGCTCAGCTCACCACCAAGGCCGCCATGGACGCCAAATGGCCGCCCAACTATTCAGGTCTCACTCACCCAACACTTCACTTCCATGGACACCGGCCTCCCCGGGGCCCTGGGGATCCTGCGCTACTGCCGCTGTGAGGGGGACCTGTGCAACGCTCAGCTCACCACCAAGGCCGCCATGGACGCCAAATGGCCGCCCAACTATTCAGGTCTCACTCACCCAACACTTCACTTCCATGGACACCGGCCTCCCCGGGGCCCTGGGGATCCTGCGCTACTGCCGCTGTGAGGGGGACCTGTGCAACGCTCAGCTCACCACCAAGGCCGCCATGGACGCCAAATGGCCGCCCAACTATTCAGGTCTCACTCACCCAACACTTCACTTCCATGGACACCGGCCTCCCCGGGGCCCTGGGGATCCTGCGCTACTGCCGCTGTGAGGGGGACCTGTGCAACGCTCAGCTCACCACCAAGGCCGCCATGGACGCCAAATGGCCGCCCAACTATTCAGGTCTCACTCACCCAACACTTCACTTCCATGGACACCGGCCTCCCCGGGGCCCTGGGGATCCTGCGCTACTGCCGCTGTGAGGGGGACCTGTGCAACGCTCAGCTCACCACCAAGGCCGCCATGGACGCCAAATGGCCGCCCAACTATTCAGGTCTCACTCACCCAACACTTCACTTCCATGGACACCGGCCTCCCCGGGGCCCTGGGGATCCTGCGCTACTGCCGCTGTGAGGGGGACCTGTGCAACGCTCAGCTCACCACCAAGGCCGCCATGGACGCCAAATGGCCGCCCAACTATTCAGGTCTCACTCACCCAACACTTCACTTCCATGGACACCGGCCTCCCCGGGGCCCTGGGGATCCTGCGCTACTGCCGCTGTGAGGGGGACCTGTGCAACGCTCAGCTCACCACCAAGGCCGCCATGGACGCCAAATGGCCGCCCAACTATTCAGGTCTCACTCACCCAACACTTCACTTCCATGGACACCGGCCTCCCCGGGGCCCTGGGGATCCTGCGCTACTGCCGCTGTGAGGGGGACCTGTGCAACGCTCTGCTCACCACCAAGGCCGCCATGGACGCCAAATGGCCGCCCAACTATTCAGGTCTCACTCACCCAACACTTCACTTCCATGGACACCGGCCTCCCCGGGGCCCTGGGGATCCTGCGCTACTGCCGCTGTGAGGGGGACCTGTGCAACGCTCAGCTCACCACCAAGGCCGCCATGGACGCCAAATGGCCGCCCAACTATTCAGGTCTCACTCACCCAACACTTCACTTCCATGGACACCGGCCTCCCCGGGGCCCTGGGGATCCTGCGCTACTGCCGCTGTGAGGGGGACCTGTGCAACGCTCAGCTCACCACCAAGGCCGCCATGGACGCCAAATGGCCGCCCAACTATTCAGGTCTCACTCACCCAACACTTCACTTCCATGGACACCGGCCTCCCCGGGGCCCTGGGGATCCTGCGCTACTGCCGCTGTGAGGGGGACCTGTGCAACGCTCAGCTCACCACCAAGGCCGCCATGGACGCCAAATGGCCGCCCAACTATTCAGGTCTCACTCACCCAACACTTCACTTCCATGGACACCGGCCTCCCCGGGGGCCCTGGGGATCCTGCGCTACTGCCGCTGTGAGGGGGACCTGTGCAACGCTCAGCTCACCACCAAGGCCGCCATGGACGCCAAATGGCCGCCCAACTATTCAGGTCTCACTCACCCAACACTTCACTTCCATGGACACCGGCCTCCCCGGGGCCCTGGGGATCCTGCGCTACTGCCGCTGTGAGGGGGACCTGTGCAACGCTCAGCTCACCACCAAGGCCGCCATGGACGCCAAATGGCCGCCCAACTATTCAGGTCTCACTCACCCAACACTTCACTTCCATGGACACCGGCCTCCCCGGGGCCCTGGGGATCCTGCGCTACTGCCGCTGTGAGGGGGACCTGTGCAACGCTCAGCTCACCACCAAGGCCGCCATGGACGCCAAATGGCCGCCCAACTATTCAGGTCTCACTCACCCAACACTTCACTTCCATGGACACCGGCCTCCCCGGGGCCCCTGGGGATCCTGCGCTACTGCCGCTGTGAGGGGGACCTGTGCAACGCTCAGCTCACCACCAAGGCCGCCATGGACGCCAAATGGCCGCCCAACTATTCAGGTCTCACTCACCCAACACTTCACTTCCATGGACACCGGCCTCCCCGGGGCCCTGGGGATCCTGCGCTACTGCCGCTGTGAGGGGGACCTGTGCAACGCTCAGCTCACCACCAAGGCCGCCATGGACGCCAAATGGCCGCCCAACTATTCAGGTCTCACTCACCCAACACTTCACTTCCATGGACACCGGCCTCCCCGGGGCCCTGGGGATCCTGCGCTACTGCCGCTGTGAGGGGGACCTGTGCAACGCTCAGCTCACCACCAAGGCCGCCATGGACGCCAAATGGCCGCCCAACTATTCAGGTCTCACTCACCCAACACTTCACTTCCATGGACACCGGCCTCCCCGGGGCCCTGGGGATCCTGCGCTACTGCCGCTGTGAGGGGGACCTGTGCAACGCTCAGCTCACCACCAAGGCCGCCATGGACGCCAAATGGCCGCCCAACTATTCAGGTCTCACTCACCCAACACTTCACTTCCATGGACACCGGCCTCCCCGGGGCCCTGGGGATCCTGCGCTACTGCCGCTGTGAGGGGGACCTGTGCAACGCTCAGCTCACCACCAAGGCCGCCATGGACGCCAAATGGCCGCCCAACTATTCAGGTCTCACTCACCCAACACTTCACTTCCATGGACACCGGCCTCCCCGGGGCCCTGGGGATCCTGCGCTACTGCCGCTGTGAGGGGGACCTGTGCAACGCTCAGCTCACCACCAAGGCCGCCATGGACGCCAAATGGCCGCCCAACTATTCAGGTCTCACTCACCCAACACTTCACTTCCATGGACACCGGCCTCCCCGGGGCCCTGGGGATCCTGCGCTACTGCCGCTGTGAGGGGGACCTGTGCAACGCTCAGCTCACCACCAAGGCCGCCATGGACGCCAAATGGCCGCCCAACTATTCAGGTCTCACTCACCCAACACTTCACTTCCATGGACACCGGCCTCCCCGGGGCCCTGGGGATCCTGCGCTACTGCCGCTGTGAGGGGGACCTGTGCAAAACGCTCAGCTCACCACCAAGGCCGCCATGGACGCCAAATGGCCGCCCCAGACTATTCAGGTCTCACTCACCCAACACTTCACTTCCATGGACACCGGCCTCCCCGGGGCCCTGGGGATCCTGCGCTACTGCCCCTGTGAGGGGGACCTGTGCAACGCTCTGCTCACCACCAAGGCCGCCATGGACGCCAAATGGCCGCCCAACTATTCAGGTCTCACTCACCCCGCTACACTTCACTTCCATGGAACACTGGCGGGCCTCCCCGGGGGCCTGGGGATCCTGGCGCTACTGCCGCTGGTGAGGGGGACCTGAAATGCTCTGCTCACCACCAGGGCCGCCATGGACGCCAAATGGCCGCCCAACTTATTCAGGTCTCACTCACCCAACACTTCACTTCCATGGTCACCGGCCTCCCCGGGGCCCTGGGGATCCTGCGCTACTGCCGCTGTGAGGGGGACCTGTGCAACGCTGTGCTCACCACCAAGGCCGCCATGGACGCCAAATGGCTGCCCAACTATTCAGGTGTCACTCACCCAACACTTCACTTCCATGGACACCGGCCTCCCCCGGGCCCTGGGGATCCTGCGCTACTGCCGCTGTGAGGGGGACCTGTGCAACGCTCTGCTCACCACCAAGGCCGCCATGGACGCCAAATGGCCGCCCAACTATTCAGGTCTCACTCACCCAACACTTCACTTCCATGTACACCGGCCTCCCCGGGCCCTGGGGATCCTGGCGCTACTGCCGCTGTGAGGGGGACCTGTGCAACGCTCTGCTCACCACCAAGGCCGCCATGGACGCCAAATGGCCGCCCAACTATTCAGGTCTCACTCACCCAACACT
>JASANA010012728.1:0-58434 GCA_030248095.1 Ptycholaimellus sp. GST1_10 | reverse complement strand
TGTCCCAAAAGTTACAAAACCAGTGCGACCATCAGACTACCGACCAATAGCTTGCACATCTATCCTTGGTAAAATAATGGAAAGGCTACTGTTAGATACCTTCCAAGAATGGATTACTTTTGGTGACAACCAGTTTGGCTTCAGAAAACAGAGCGGAGTTAATGATGCACACCTATTTATCCAGCACACACTCTCACAAATCAATGGTCCGGCCTATATGGTGAGTTTGGATATTGCAAAAGCTTTTGACTCAGTCTCGCATAGATTGCTGCTAGAACTAGTTGCAGAGGTGGCCCCGGTGCACCATGTTCGGATACTTAGGTCATGGCTGGCTAACCGGCAATACTATGTTCGTCTAAATGGAGAAAAAGGAACATTGTTTGGTTGTAACGGGCATGGACTACCGCAAGGATCGGCACTATCCCCTGCACTGTTTAACTTCTTCATAAAAAAGGCTGTCAGTCATGTGAGCCCCTGCACTATAGTTGCATATGCAGATGACATTACATTGATTGGGTGTGCCAGGCAGGAGAAAGTCGTACAAAAGTGCTTAGATGACATCAGTGCAATCTTGCAACAAGACCTGCTGCTGCGACTCAACATTCTAAAATGCAAATGTCTACTGGTAAAGACTGCCCAATCACATTTTACGTGTGCAAATCTCTATTTAAGGTCACCAGGACAATTAAATCAACTGGGCCTTAGAAATATAAAAAGGAGCAACTGAATCGCATCCCCCTTCCGCCTGCCTCCTCGACATCAAGGTCACCGAAACTGGCTCGGGAAACGTCACATAAAGGGTTTAATAGAGACTTTTCATTGGACCAATATGAAAAACAATCAACTCAAACAATTCTTTTAATTGATGATTTTTCAGAAGAAACTAGCTCTAGCCCCGCAATAGCTAGACTCGCAACCAATGGTTGCCACAAAAATCTCTCCTTAATGTTAATATTCCATCAACTATACTCTAAACACCCAGAATCTTGGACAGTTGCGCAAAATATACGCTATAATTTCTTTTTACTTTCACTTAGACTGGAGTCACAGTTGAGAACTTTAGGGTCTCAATTGGGATTGAAAAAGGAGTTGGTGGCTGCGTTTCAACATTGTATAAATTTTGCAACTAATGACGATAGACATCTCATGCTAGATCTAGGGCCTAATGTAAATAAATTTTTATGATTACGGTCACGTGTGCATAAATTAGATTATCAGTTTTGCTACACTTAAGCTGCTTATGACATTGCATTTGAAATATGTGTAAATTGTATAAATTTGTAAAATTTAAAAAACACAATCATTTACTATATAATGCAATCATTTGCTACATAATGCAAACAGATGGCTTATTCTGCTCAACCAGCCCTGTTACCTGCTGACTTTGGGTATTCTAGCGAGAATCCCTTTGGATCCAGTGCTTCAACTAGCGAGGCTGGCGTATCTGGAACCAGGAAGAAGGGAAGTAAAGGGGGTAAGAAGCGTAAAAGTGTTGTGAAAAAGAAGACTCGTAAAAAGTCGTAAAACTATTGTAAAAAAACTAAGAAAACTTTTAAAAAGGTGAAAAAGGTGAAAAATAATAAAAAGGATAAAAAAGGACGTAAGCTACCATGGAAGTAAATCGGCTAAATTATAACAAAACTGCAATTTTTGATGCCGAACCAACAATAGGTTATGTATTTAAACGTACAATTAGTGTTAAAGATGCTGATGTTTTGGCATTTTTGATCCCTGCAGACCCTACAAAATTTAGCGATTTAAATTCCATAATTTTAAAAGTTGAAATAAAAATTGTAAATGCCGATGGTTCAAATATTGGAGATGATGATAATGTCTTTATCGATTTCAATGGTATGTCAAGCATGTTTTCAAATTGTTGCATGCGATTTGATACGCAAGTTGTCAGTAATATGATGGCTTACCCTTTTACAACAGTTTTGTGCAAATGGTTTGGGTCAAATGACGATAACCGGGTAATGTGGAGTAATTTAGATGGTTCGCAGGACTCTAAATTGCTTAGATCAAATTTAGAGGGGACTGCTGACATGGCAACAATACTCGGTAGTAAAGGGGATAATTTTGACAACAGCAAAACTGTTGTATTGTATGGGCGTATTTATAGCGATATATTACTTAGTGCTAGACAATATTTACCGCCCAATGTGGAGCTAGGAATAGAGCTACGCAGAGCTCCAGATAGCTTTTGCCTCTGTACGCAAGATAAAAACAAAAAATATAGAGTTGCGATGGAATGTGCTTCACTTTATATTAACAGGCTGGATATTCGACCAACTGTCTTGTCTAAGCCCTTAAATTCATTGAAGCATAATGCTTCAATTTTTTTCAATAAACTGGATACAAAAATTCAAACAATGCCTGCTGGGACTACCGTGTGGAAATGGCTAGATGTTCTCAATGCTGGGAAATTACCAAATCGAATATAAGTTGGGTTTATAAAACATACATCTTTATATGGGGATTATAATGCATACTGTGGTGAATGTAGCAGTAATGTAGCGAGATTCTCTTTCATCGTCACCAAAAGGGTTAGGAGAGCGGAACAGGTTGGGGCATTGCGAGCCACTATACAGAGCAACTGATCCCGGCCTCCCTTCCGCCCGCCTCATCGACGTTCAAGGTCGACGAAACCGGCTTGGGAAACATCACAGCGCACCCGCGGGGCGGCCGGGAAGGGCAGAAGTGATCACACAATCAACTAGAGCAGGCAGAGGAACAGGGCCTCGGATCTAGGCTACAAGCAGTACTACAAAACAAAGGGAGGTCATCAAGGCCATCGTGACATCGGCGGCGCCGGAGTGGTCGAGCGAGAACACGCCAGCATTGACCGGGAACCTCGCACGGACCGCGGCAGCTGTAAGTCCGCTGGGTCCCACGGCAGTAGACGGACAGAGCTCATCAAAGGGGTTTGATTGATCCGCGCTCTTGACCCAGCCAGACTTCGAGATCCGATCCGATGGACATCTTGTGAAAGACCCCGTGAATGATGTAGACTTGGGCTCTGGCTTCGCGAGTTGGCGTGACTAAACGTGGCTGTCGCTCCTCATGAGTCTAGTCTGACGAGGTCCATCACAGAAGCGGAGCGAGACAATGGAGCTTCCACGGGAAGAAACTGGATGTCCGGATTCTCAGCCGTAGTCGTCCCATTGGCCGTTATCCATTGAGGAAGGTAGCTGGTGAAATCCCATCCTTGTAGACGCTCCTTCCATTCCCTTGTTCTCCTCCTAGCGCCAGCTCCCCACGAAGTGTACTGCAAAACCCAGAAGAGGAAGACGCCTGCCGCGATGACAGCCAATATGGCCAGGATGACGCCAATGACCATGATGATCGGTTTGACGACCGAAGAGCCCAGGTTGTTGATGCCTGACCAGGAGGTCTTGGCCAATCCTTGTGCTCCTTTGGACAACGTTCCCACGATGTCTCCTACTGCGTGACCATAGGCTTCAATCCCTTGGACCACACCGCTGGGGTCAAGGGAGAAATGACTCATGTAATTCGTCAGTCCATTGAGTTTCCTTTCCAGGATCGGCAGACTTGAGGAATAGGCGATGAGAGCCGCAAAGGGGGGCATCAGCCACGAGTTGAAGAGGACGGGGGTGTCGTAGGTGATATTAGGTTGTAGATGATGGATGGCGGGGGCTTGCAAGAGTGTGGCAAACGAGCCATGGGTGAAGTTCATGAAGAAGGCCGAAGTTTCGGCTGCCGACACTGGATCGACAAACCGGAAGGGGTGGATGTGGTGACAATCCGCCAGAGGGCTATGATAGGTGAGGTCCCTTCCCACTCCATCAGGCAGGAACAGGGTCTCTCCTGTCTTTAGACGCACTGGTAGGAAAAGGTAGCATTTCTCTTCTCCCGGAAGCTGATGATTTGGGTAGATCGATTCTACGTCTGCCTCCACACATTGAGAGGTGTAGATGGCCGATCCTCTCACTTCTGCCGAGATGTCTTGTCGACCGGTGAGAGCGCGGATCCCGTTGGTAGGGCTCATCCTGACCATCTGCTTCAGAACTTGGTACTGGTGTTCTTCCAGCATACACATTCAATGTTCATTGCTCAGTTCCACCCGCTCCATCATGTCCACCAGTTCGTCCACGATGTAATGGAGTTTAGCTTCTACTGGGTTGTGATGTTGAACCCAGTTTTTGACACCAAGAAGGGCTTTGTGGATGGCTTCCTTCCTAGTCCTTTTGTCAAAGTCCCAATGTGGTTTTGCTGTAGTGGAAGGAGGCGAGTAGAGCCTTCCCATTTGAGGATGAGTGGCAGTGGGCGAATTTCTCTCCACCCTCCTCTTTTCCCCCTTTCCGTGGTTCCCTGTAGTGTCATCCCTCTCGGTATTGTTGATGCGTAAGGCTCCCCCTTCGTGGGAAAGAAGAGTCCCTGCAGGAAGACAGTTCATCGACTCCTTGGTGTACGGGAAGTTGTCTTCAGGCGAGTAGGTGGAGAAGGTGGTGGACAGCTTGGGGATCCGCACCCTAAACCCATCACGTCGCCGATGAATCCTCCAAAGTAGCGAAAGGGACAGTACTTGAGTACCGGTGTGTTGTTCCACACAATGGTGTACTGAGGCTGGACACAGCTCTCCTTCTCTATCTGGCATCCCTTCAGTGACCCAAGGCTTGAGGTGAGGGCTTGATGTCCCGCGTACACTGTCCCTTCTAGGACGTAGAGGTTGATCCTCTTGTACATGTACGTCCCGCCACAGCAGTGCCATTCGTAGTGTAGGGACTGATTAGTGGACCAGAGGGACTTGTCGATCTGCACAAGCTTCAGTCCCCTGAACTGTTGTTTTGTCCAGGCCAGTTTGCACTCGTCAGCCGGCACGTTCAACTTCTCGATGGGATTAGACAACCCCCAGTTGAGATGTGAGACGAAGCCGTTCCACCATGTAGTTGTGGTGGTGATCTCCAGAATGCACTTTCTCGCTGGCGCACTGGGCCCCTCTGTAGCTGGAAGCCACAAATCCACGTCGTGGTAGGAGCGTTCAGCTGGCTTCCCATAGATTGCGCAGTCTCTAGTTCGCTCTGGTAGAAGGAATGGTCGGCCTCCTCCACTGTGTCGATGACACAGCTGGAATTTCACGTTTTTTGGCGGTGGTGCTGGTTGGTCCATTCAATGTCAAGTCCCCTGGAGAATCGCGCGGCTGACTTCTTGGGCTGAGAGGACTGTGTCACCGTGGTCATGAATGCTGGCTCGTGATGTAGGTTCGGCCGCGGCTGGGGTTAGCAGACAAAGGGCCAACAACATCAGCGTTGCTATACCCCCTTTCTCTTTCCCAAGCCCTCGGCTGGCTCCCGATATTGGCTTGGTTGAGATGAGCCGTGGGTCGCTCTTCTGTGCTTCCCTTTTCTTCTCCGCTCTTCTCCTCTTGGCCCTGGTCTTGCTTTTCCATTTCTTTGCACGCTGTTGCTCCTTTTCTTGCTCTTCCTTTGTCATTGGAACCTCCGTGAATTTAAACTGCCAATGGGTGGGCGTGAATGAATGCTCTGTCACTCTGAATGTCTTGATCTTGTTGGGACACTTCCTTCATCGCCATCTCTTCACCTCTTCCTTCAGGAGTGTGGGACGAAGAGCCTGCTTCCACACGATTCCCGATTGGTCATCAGTGAACTCAACCGTGAATGGAAGTTCTACGTAGCTCAAGAATCTGGCCAGGTGGACGATCTCTCCTCTGGTCATTGGTGCTAGGTTGGGATGTCCCAGGAAATAGTAGGTCAACCAGTCTAACTTGAGATACTTGAGTTTGGGCGGAGGTAGACCCGGTGGGATAGTCTCCTCCGGCGGGAGTTCGTCCCCTCTCCTGACTAGGCAGAGGGTGTTCCAGGCCTCATGGTCCAGTAGCAGGTGGGTGACCGTCTCTAGTTGAGGAAGGAGGTAGAGGCGGCGTGGAGAGTGGACGAGTACGTTTGAGAAGTTCAGGAAGGAGAGGTGTGTGAGGGCCGGGAATCTCCTCAACCGGTCTGCCAGAGGTTCCTTCCCTTCTGCCTCCAACTCTCCAATGTAGTGGAGCTTGGTGATAGTCGGCGGTAGGTCCTCCAGTCCTTCCGTGGCCGCTGCAGTGAGGTTGGGGGCCAGTTCCGCAAGTCCCGAGAACGCTCCATCCACTCTCAGGTCCTTCAGTTATCGCAGTACCCTCGTTCCGGTTGGGAGCTTCTTTGTGGTAGCTCGCAAAAGGGCCCATGTGCCGCGAGTGTTGAGGCGTAGCCGCTCCAGCTGGCTGGGCAAGCTGTCCCAAATTTCGCTCGGTCCACTTTCTTCATCCCAGGTCACGCGCTTGAAGTGGACTCGAGGGAGACGAAGTGTGACCAAGTTCGGCGTCAGTCTTTTCAGGTAGGGCATCCTTATAATGGAGAAACAATGGAAGCTGAGGGTCCATAGTTGAGGCAGCGGCTCGGTCCAATCTCCTCCCAGTCGGAACCTTCTGTCCTGTGAAGCTCCAAGGTGAAGGGTGCGTAGTTGCTGGAGTCGGCTCAGCGCTGCCCAGCTCTCGGCGGAAAAATCCCGTAGTCCATGGATGTGTATTGTCTTCAATCCCGTAGCCAATCGGGACACCTCTAGGATAGAGAGCTTGTAGCCGATGGTTAGCTTCGTGATCTCGGGTTTCTCCAGGGTTCCCACTGAGCCTTCGAACATCGCCACCGTCTGCACTCGATCGGGCAGTGCATCCCATATGTCCGCAGTCATGCACCGGAGCCGGATCAAGTGCATCCTGTGGCTGTGTTGGCAGCAATGTAGGATGGTCCTCCGGTAAGTTCCCTCGACGTCCGCTCGAATGCTTTCCGCCGAGTGGAAATTCAGAAGAACCCTCAGCTGCCAGGTTTGGTCATCCGAGATGACAAAGTCTGGGTTGGCCGGCATGGCGAAGTGACCGACGGGGAGGATCTCTCCGGGGTCCCCCTGTCCCTCTTCTCTGCTCCACGGTGGACGAATCTTGTTTTTCCGTTGGCAGGGCAGGTAGTAGCTGGGCTCTCGACAGCCGAGGACGTCCATCATGCTCTTCAAGGTATAGGGTCTTCATGAGGTGTTGCAGGCCAGGATGCTCCCCAATCTTCGGAGTGGAGCCGAGCTGGGAAGGTGAGCATGATGGAGCTTTCTTTCTTTGCTCTTCTTCCTGGTCGATCCTTCTTTGCGTGTACTCCCCTCCCTGGATCGGGGTCTGGGAAGCGGGGTCGCCAGTCGTTGTTGGACTGAGGAGCGGGTTGTTCTCTCTTCTCCCCTGCTGTTCTGTCTGGATCGATTGTTTGATCGTTCGGGACTTCTGCTACTGTTCCTCGCCTGTTTGCGAGTGGGAGACCAGGATCCTGCCCAAGAGGTATTGCGAGACGCAGGTGAGCGACTCTGTTGTCTCGCTTTGTTCCCCGTCTCGCGATCGCCACTGCGGGTGCGAGTCGGCATGGAGCGAGTGGGGCTACGTGACTGTCTGCGTTGTGGGCTTCTGCTTGTCCGTCGGGTACTGTCTTCCTGCCGGCGGCAAGAGAGGGAGTTTTGTTGGTGCTTGTCGGGAAAGGCGTTGTAGCAGATAGCAGAATGATGGTGTGGTTGGCAACAGAACTGACAGTTATACTGTGATCTGCAGCTGCTCGCATTGTGTCCTTCTACTAGGCATTTGTAGCAGCGTCAAAACTTCGCCGCTTGGTCTTTCCTCTGTTTGGCAGTGGTGAAGCGGTGGCAGTTGATCGGTTTGTGATTCCCTGAACAGAAGGCACAGGCCGGGTCTCTCGGTGGCGAGGGCGTCGTGTTCGTAAGTGTGGTCATCTCAATTTTCCACTCCGGCGGAGAGAATGTTGGAGCAAGACTTGGTTGAGTGTGGGTGCTCTCTCAAGGCATGTCGGCTATCAGTTCGTCCGGCCCGCATCACCCTTTTCGATTGTAGTAGATAAGCCTCTTCCTCGAGTAGGGGTATGAGGTGATTGATGCTGATGTCGTGCAGGTTTATGGACCGCAATTTGTGGAGGCATCAGTTGTAGATGCTGGAGGGTAGTTTGTTCAGAACCGTCTGCGTAAGGTGGAGCAACTTCTCTTCCGGTAGTTGGCATTGGACCCGGAGGAAGTAGAAGCTGGACCTGAGCTGGTCGAGGAAGCTATCCAGATTGTGGTCTGACACCGAGGGTAGCTGCTCAATGTCCTTTTTGGCTTGTTGGATGAGGAGTGTGGGGTTCTCATAGTCTCGAGTCAGCAGGGTGAGGATGACGTTGAAGTTGCCAGGGTCCGCCAGGTACTGTTGCACCTTCTTGAGTGGTTCTCCTTCCAAGCACTGTCCTAGGATCTGTATTCGCCGGTGGGGGTCATCGGTGATCCGGTGGATGAAGTTAAGGAAGAAGGACTTCAAGGTGGGAAAGTCCAAGGGGTCCCCCTTGAATCGAGGGTACTCGATTGGCGGAAGTGTCTGTCTCAGTTGTTCTCGCTCTTGTTGGAGAGACAAGTGGTGGAGGACCTGTTGACAGTACTGCAGCGACGCCGCTCCTATTCCGTGTATTGCTGGATTCGGACCCCACTGACTGGCTTGAGCTGGTATAGGTTGCCCATGGGGTGGTGGTGGAGCGTAGTACTGTTGCTGGGGGGCGTAATGCTGTTGCTGTTGGGCGTAGTGTTGTTGGGGGGTGTATGGCTGCTGTGGTGGTGGTGGCGGATGCGCGTGGGGTGGAGGTGGTAGTTCATAGGCCACTCGAACCCCTTCTGGAACCCGTTGTGGTGCTCCGCCATGTGGAGCAGGTTGCGGCGGGGCCGTTCTGAGTCCAGTTTCCGGGTATTGCTGGAGTCTGCGTCCAGTCCCTGGCCCTACGTTCAATGCTGACGGCCACGTTGGAGAAACGATCTGAGTTTCCTGAGGCGGGTGTTGCTCTCCTTCTCGTGCCGCCTCCGCCGGTGGTCCAGGGGGTGCTGGGGGGCGAAACGATGGTGGAGGCGGGTGGGTCGTCTGCACCCAGGCAGCCACAGCCATTGGGTCACCATCAAAGCGGTAGTGGTGTGCCTGTCCTCGAGTGGGCTGGTCTCTGGGAGGTGAGTCTTCTGGAGGCGGGCGGTAGATGTCTTCCTCTACCATTCCTCTTTCTCTCTCTGGAGGTTGGTCAGGCTGATCACGTTGCTCGGGGCGTCCCGGGCCCACTAGCACATGGAGCGGTCGTCTGACCTTCTTCTTCCATGGTCGTGGTGGTTCTCCAGGTGGTGCAGAGTGCGAGCAAGGAGGTAGAGTTCTTGTTGGCATCTTCTTCCGTTCAACTGATGGTTGTGCGGATTGTAATGCTCTGTTTTGTGGAAGGTCCCCTGGTCCTATGTTCCTTGTATGAGCAGGAGGATGGCGTAGATTTTCGTCGGCGTCGGATGTGATAGTGTTCTGCTTCTGTTGGGCATTGCGGTGTTCCCCATAAGCTGGATTCAGGAAGACCAGATTATCCGGATTGGCAATGGCGATGACATTGGATGGATGAAGGTGGAGGGACTTGGCTCTTAGTGTGCATGGGTCTCTCATGGGGTACCGCGATGTCGTTCCTGGGCGGGCCACGACGGGGGGCATTGTCATGGAGCCTTGATGGATGGAGGCTTGAGGGTGACGAGACTGTGCGGTGTACGTGCTGTCGTCTGTGAGTCGAGGTGCACCTAGATCCAACATTGCCGCGGTGGCTGGCTTGACGTGAGTTGTGGCGGCCTTGTCTGCTAGATTGAGGATTTTGTGTCTGCGGTATAAGAGTTGAAGCCACCATTTCTTGAAGCCAGGGCGGCGATGGTTGTTGGCATCGAGCAGGTCTAGATGCGCTTGAGCTAGGGCTATGCACTCAGAGAGCCACATCACATTTCTATAGAGGCGGTGTTGTGGTGCCTCATCAGCTTTCTGTGTCTTGACCTCGTGTTTGATTTGGTAGGGTGGTGGTTCGTGGTCCGGATTGTGGCAGCGTTGTTCAGGCGTCGTGGCTTGGCTCCGAGGAAGCGGTCCGATGCAGCAAGCATGGCAGCGGAAGGCGTCCTGGGAGGTATTCAATTTGTGGTCAATGGGAACAAAAGGTGGTGGCGCTTGGTCATTCTGGTGTTTGCGGAGGGCACACGTCTCGCGGTAGAGGGCATTGCAGATGGCGAAAGTGGCGATCTTCCGTTCATCCCCCTTTTCCGCGAGGAGTGCTGCCACGTTCTTGGGGTGGAACATGCCTTGAAAGAATAGTTGCTCCACAATGTTGAGCGGAGCAGGGTCTTTTGCTAGGCAGCATCCGTGGCACTCGTAGTTTGCTGGGCTGGTCTTGAGCAGTTTCTGGCAAATCGACATCGTCAACTCCGCCTCGTCTGGTCCCAGGATTTGGTCCAGGTTGCCGTGAGAGCAGTAAAGGCAGTAGTGTCGCTGACACTTGTTGCAGTCAATCCTTTCGGAGGTCTCAAAGATGTTCTGGCAGTTGGAGCAGCGGAAGATGGATTGAGCAGCCATGATGATACTCACTGATGTCAGTCTGTCTGGAAGGATGGATCCGAAGGCGGTCAATCGTCCTTTCTGCTGGCTATAATGAGCTTTAGCTTGTTTAGGCAATAGATGAATGCCACGCGGGTAAGTCCGAGAGGGGAAAGGGAAGGTGAAGTCGCGAGGCAGGAGTGTCATCACTGGTCGCGTGACTCTTTGGTCGTGTTGACCACGACTTTGGGAAGTTCACAGTACTATCACGAGAAGCTGTCTATGTGATGCTCCTTGCCCTCTGTCCCTCCCACTTGCCCACTGTCTGGCGGTAATAGTGAGTTGCATTTCTCCCTTCTTCATCTCTCGTTGTGAATGATGCGTGCATAAGGAGGGTGATAAGATGATATGGTTTGATGGTCAGAGATCAGAGTCCTAGGGACGGGAGGTGTGGGTGGCAGGGAGGGATTGTGTCCGTTCAGGGTGACTTCCTCGATCCCCTCTGCCGGCAGGTGAGACTCGGTGTCCGGTGTCTCTAGTCGAATGCTGTGTACGACCCAGGGTTCCCCTTCCCCGTGAGCTGGCTGAGGAAGACAGTGCGTCTTGAGGCTCTGGGCGTCGTGAGTGATCTGATCTTCTCGGCGTCTCCAGCAGTTTTTCCACATCTGGTAGTCTGTTGACAATGGCTGCCAGTGATTGTACTTGCTTGTACATGTCCTGTAGTGCCGGACTGATCCAACGCAGTCTTCTGAGACTCTCAAATGCGGCGTCTAGTTGCCCGGCCTGCCCGTTGTGTATCACGTAGCTGTCGCTTGGAGCTCCGCCAGACCTCTCCTGCTTGGCTTCAGCATCAGCCAACTGTTGTCAGAGCTCCCCGCAGGTCTTCTCCAACGTCTTCACCTTTTCCAATAGCTCCCGTTCCTTTCTTGTCGGATTGTTTCCATGGCTGGGGGGTCGTTGAGGAGATATCCTGCATTCTTCCGTCCGTTCGTTGCCTTTCCTAAGCAAGTCAAGGAGGTCTCGTCCTCTCCGTATGGGTCCGGACTGATTCTGGTCCTCCAGGGCTGAGGGTTCGTTGGAGGGGGGCGCGTGTCTCCTGCTTGATTTGTCCCTCGTTGTGTCTTCCTTCTCTTCCTCTCCCTCCTGGACCAACGCGATGTCGATTTCGTCTCCTGTCGGCGATGGGAGGTACTGAGAAGACATATCTCTGGGAGGTGTAGCATCATTTATCTCCATTAAGCGCTTTGTAGCGTCATTTATCTCCATTAAGCGCTGGAGGAGTCCCTTGTGTGGAGCCTGGCTCACTGATGGATGATCATCAGTGTTTGCCGAGGCCGCTTTTTGTGAGGGCGCAAGAATGCGGGGGTGGTGGCAGGGCGGAGTCATCCATCGTCCGCACTTGCTCTTCCTTGGAAGCCGCTTTTTCTGGAGGGGGGCGTAGGGAGTAGGGTGTGGTTGTAAGGAGGGTCATTAATCTCCAGTTGTTTGTGCTCTCTGGGGGCCACTTTTTCAGTGCTTGTGCCAAAAAACGTAGGAGCGGAGGGGTGAGTGGAGGGGGCAATTAGTCCGCCCTCTCTTCTTGCCGCCCTTCTTGCAAGGACTGGGGGAGCAGGTTCCTGCTGGCTGGGGCAGGGGTGTTTTGCAGGGGAGTGTGTGTGTGGCGCTGAAGAGTGGAGTGTACAGCGAAGGGGGTCCAGGTTGAGGGGCTGTTTTTGCTGGTGTCGAATAGCAGGCGGAGGGGTTTGTGTAGGCAGCAAATTGGCGCAGGGATTTTTTAGCCAAGCTTGCCAACTGCCGTCCGCCGCCATGAACCTTACAAACCATCGAAACAGTCGTAACAAAGGCAGCACTCCATGGAATTTTTCGATGAGTCCTGATTCTTAAAGCAGTCATTGTCAGTTTTCGTAGCAGACGATTAGTAGTCCACTTGTCCAATCAGCCACAAGCTTGGCTGCGACACGGACTCGTAGTAGTCCGCACTGCTCAAATCAGCCACCTGTTTGGCTGCAAAGCGGACTCGTAGTAGTCCACACTCATCGAAATCAGCCGCCAGTTTGGCTGTGAAGCAGACTCTTAGTAGTCCGTGCTTGACGAAATCAGCCACAAAGTCGGCTGCAAAACAGACTCCTTGTAGTCTGCACTCGTCCAGTCAGCCGCCAGTTTGGCTGCAAGGCGGACTCCTTGTGGTCCGCACTGACAAGATCAGCCACCTGGTTGGCTGCAAAGCAGACTCCTTGTAGTCTGCACTCGTCCAGTCAGCCGCCAGTTCAGCTGCAAGGCGGACTCCTTTTGGTCCGCACTGACGAGATCAGCCACCTGGTTGGCTGCGAAGCAGACTCTTCGTAGTCTGCACTTGTCCAGTCAGCCACCAGTTTGGCTGCAAGGCAGACTCCTTTTGGTCCGCACTGACGAGATCAGCCACCGAGTTGGCTGCGAAGCAGACTCTTCGTAGTCTGCACTTGTCGAATCATCCACCTGGTGGAGTTCGACAGAGGCTGAGGGTTTTGTGTTCTGTACTCCTTCCTGTGTTGATAACCAGCCGCCTGGTAGGCTGGGCGCTGTCATTGCCTCCTAGTAGGCCTGCGCGGTCGCGAATTCTGTGCTCGAAAGCTCAGAGTCCCGTAAGACAAATTCGCTCTCCTCTGCATCCTCCTCCCATCTGTCGATGGCGCGAGGTGGCAAAAGGCGTACTAGGCCTTTGCAGAGTAACAAGGTGGGCCCTCAGCCCGAAGAGAGAAGGAACGAGGGTGCTTTGCCAGCGCCCTCACATGTAAGGCACTCCCATGTCGGCCGTCCCTGCCTTGATTCCTGCTTCTCTCCCGCTTCCTCAGCAATGCGGCAGAGTAGAGCAGGGCATGCTCTTGCAGTCTTCCTGCCTCCCCCCCATAAGGGCAACAGAGAAGAGTAGCAAGAGGCCGAGTAGCTGTTGCCCGCTGGCTCCTAGTAGCTCTTAGGCGGGGCTTTCCGCAGGCATCTGAATTCACGGTTCAATCCGCAGTTGGAGTCCACAGAGGAAGGCTGCTGTGAAAGAAATGCAAAGGACGGATGCCACGTCGTTGGTCATTCTCAGGTCTGCAGTCGGAGTCCACAGAGGAAGGCTGCTAGAGATGAGGGGATTGACCCTTGAGGTGAGTCACACTGTTTGCCAATTCCCACCCGCAGTCGGAGTCCACAGAGGAAGGCTGCTGAAGTGGAACTGCAGGGACAGATTGACTCGATTGAGTTGCTGCTGTTTGACACTTTCCGTCGTCAGTCGGAGTCCACAGAGGAAGGCTGCTGGAACGGGAGTGCAGTGACAGGCTGAACTCCTAGTGGCCGTAGGCCGGTGCCTGCCGAATCAGGCCGTCGAAGGGTGGCCAAAGGCTGGTGCCTGCCGATTCAGGCCGTCGAAGGGTGGCCGAAGGCCGGTGCCTGCCGATTCAGGCCGTTGAAGAGTGGCCGAGGGCCGGTGCCTGCCGATTCAGGCCGTCGAAGATTGGCCAAAGGCCGGTGCCTGCCGATTCAGGCCGTCGAAGCGTGGCCAAAGGCCGGTGCCTGCCGATTCAGGCCGTCCAAGGGTGGCCGAAGGCTGTGCCTTGTTCATGCAGCAGTTGAAGGCGGTCTCGATGCCACTGAGCTTGATGAACAAAGCCGTAGAGGTTGGCCGGAGGCCCGTGCCAGACGCATTTCAATCCTCTGTAGCTGATGAGTTGGGAGGAAATGTGCTGGCCGCTGATTATCATTGACATGTCATTCTTGGCAATCGATTGATTGGCGGGGAATGAGTAGAGGTCAATGGGCGTCTTGTAGGAGGCGGAGACCTGGAAGCCGAAGCCGAAGCCGTAGGCGGAGGCCTTGAAGCCGCAGTCCTTACAGATTTGCACCGTTTAGAGGGTCGACAAATCTCAGTCAGACGCCGTAGAACCGGAGTTCTTGGACATCTTCTTTTATCCCCATTTAGGATAAGAGAAGCGTCAAAATTTTGCCGAATTATTGCATTTAAGTTAAACTTTAATGTTCCCGTTTGGCATTGTCTTGAAAGGCAGGGCAGTTGGCTCCGCTTGCTGGGGCTGGGCGAAGGAATTCTTTCCTGCTTTCAGACCGCAGACAGCGTAGTCTTGGAAGGCCCTTTTTCGATGCTGCTCCATCCAAAGCCTCTAGGAAGGAGGTTTAGAAGCAGGATGAAGGTGCGCAATCTGAACTGTTCTTCTATCCGCTGTCCAAGTAGAGCTGGTTGAGGCTGCGCTTGTCGCAGAAATTCTGGAGGTCCCAGATGCTCAGCCAGGCATCCTTGGCTATGTCAAATATGAACAGTCTGGAGGGTTAAAGTAGGCATAGAAGTGGAGGTGACGGAAAGCTTGCCGGGTCCGTTGGTGTCCATCTGTACGCTGGCCAAGCGGCGCTTGCCGGAGCAGTTGAGGCATTTCTCTTGCTCCGCAAAGGAGTGCTTGGAGGTATAGATGGGCAGGGTGAGAGGGTGTAGGAGAATGTTGGCGTCCTTCTCCGCGCTGTGCAAGGGGATCCAGGCAAATCTGGAGCCCTTGGCGGAGCGCAGCTCTTATTAGGCCATGTTTGCTTGGCCTCTAATTGAGTAGGACTTGAGATGGAAGGAGGGTGTATTGAAGACCCGCTGATTACGCCGGCGATGTAATAGATGATGGTCTTGTAGCGGCGACAGTAGAAGCTGGACTTCGCCTTCCATCCAGATAAGGATTGAAGAGGGAGGTTTGAGGTGTCATTGATGATGACATTGATGGCGACGATGCAAACGTTGATCTTCTGTCTGATGATCTGCTAGGCCGTGGCCAGTTGGTTCAGGTTCCCGTCCAGGGTACTCTTCCTTCTCGGCCGGTGGCGGAGAAGCGAGCGAACAAGTTGAACTTGTGCGCCGTGGATGGAGCCCTGGAGGCTTGGAGCCAATTGAAGGCAGAAGATGGGGCGCATTTGTCGTTGATGTGAAAGGCGGACTCTAAGCATGGCCCGCTTAAACGCCTGTCGCATTGAGGTTGGAGGGGGGTAGAGAGGTGTAGGGGACGCGGATGTTGTTGATGGCGGCCATGTAGAAGAAGCAGGGCAAGAGCTTCTTGTTGGAGCTGGGCCGCTTGGAGGATTGCGGAGAGCCTTTGGAGGTGGCTCTTTGAGGCATCAAAGGAAGGCCAGAGGCCGTCAATTTTCCGAAAGTAGTACTTTTGGTTCGCTTCTGGCGATGTTGATTCAGGCTGTTCTGATAGGTGCGCGGAAGTTACGCAGCTTGGGATGACAGTCAGCTCAACTTTCTGCAGCTCGGGATGACACTGAGCAAATTGTCTCTGTTGTAGCTGCGAAGAGAATAACGCAGCTCGGGATGACAGTAGATGATTTGCTTGGGTTGACAGTGTTGAGGATCAACTCAGCTTGGGATGACTCGGAGCAAATTGTCGCTGTGGGAGTTGCAAAGAAGTTACGCAGCTCGGGATGACAGGCCAATTTGCTCGGGTTTACGGCGGCGAAGAATGACGCAGCTCGGGATGACATGGACTGGTCTCTCTCTGTTTTGGCTGTGATGATTTTCCGCAGCTCGGGTTGACGCTGAGCAAATTGTCATTGTGAGAGATGCGAAGAGATGATGCAGCTCGGGATGACAATGTCGAATTTGCTTGGGTTGACAGAGGTAGAAATTAGCGCAGCTCGGGATGACACTAAACAATTGCTCTTGAGTCTGCGGCAAAGGAATTGACGCAGCTCGGGATGACAGTGAGCAATTGCTGAAGTCGTGTCTGCGTGATTTCTTGAACTCTTTGCCATATTGAGCTGAGTTCCTGGGAAGCTACTCTCAGTGGGCCAGTCTAGAAGAGGCCTTCGTGGCTGGGCAGAGAGTAGGCGGAGTTGAGGTGGGCAAGCGCTGCCGCGTTTCCAGAATGCCACTCCAAAATAGTCCCTTTTGAGTTACGCAAACTTTAAGTTTAGCATCTCTTTCGCCTATTTTGGATCTGTCGAAAGAAGCATTGAAAGAGTTTGCATATCTTTGCAGATAATGCAAAGTCTCGGAGACGGCGATGGGATTGAAGTTGGCCCATTTGCTGGCGGGCTGGCAGAAGCCAGTCAGGAAGCCGTCCAGGTTCCCGTCGGCCATGTACACCACCGACCTCTTACTGCTGGGCGGAGTAAGGGGGAGGGTGCAGGGCAGGGGACCTTAGAGGGTCTGCGGAGGATGTCTTCCAGGAGGCGAACTGCATGACGGCGTACGCAATCATGAAGTTGCAGAAGCAGTTGTGGAAGCCGCCCAGGTTTCTGTAGGCCTTGTACACCACCGACCTCTAGGGACATAATGGAGGGAGGGTGGGGTTTTGAGGCCTCTTGGAGGAACTTGGTGGAGGCATCTTCCAATGGGCAGAGCTTCATGGCGCAGAAGGTGTCCATGTAGTTGCCAAGGTTGAAGAAGGCGGATACGCTGGACTTGCACGGCTTGATGTTGGAGCAGAGTATAGGCAGCGGGCCATAGTCGGCGTCGATCGGAATGGAGTCCTGGAGTGGTCCAGGGTAGTTGCTGTTGGGCTGGAAGTGGCAGAGGCCGCAGTCGAAGCCGTCCAGCATGCCGCACTGGTTGCAGTCCTTAGAGATCTTGACGTGGTTGTGGTGCTCAATGAAGCTGTAGCAAAAGTGGCAGACTTTGTCCGGAATTGATGCCATCTTCAATGGCGGGCAGAAGGAGGGGGAGGTGGGTCATTGTCGCAATCTTCCGATGCGCATTAGCGAAGGCAGGCACAGTGGAAGTAGGCCTTGGAGGCGTTGTGCTCATAGCTGACGCCGCCCTTGAAGAGGTCCTTCTAGCCGCAGGTGAGCAGGCTGAGGTCGCAGATGACTGGGAGGCCGTAGAAGCGGCAGTGGAGGCAGTCCACTAGGCTGGGCCTGGTCCAGTAGTCGTCTGTGTAGAAAAGTATAGGCCGTTCATGAGTCTTTTGACTTTTGTCTTTCGGCATTGCTTTTCAAAATTCACGCGATCATAAAGATCCGTAAATGAATCGATGTCGAAAGACGGCAATTGACTCTGAAGCTGGCTGGGCTTTTCTTCAGCGATGCTTGAAAGTTTATAAATCCGCAAGGATTCATAAACAGGCGGGCCGGCGAGGTTGCAGCAGGCAGCAGGGAGTTTTGAGAACTGTCAAAGGCGATCTCAAAACTCTAGCAGCGTAGACGTTGCTTTTGCTGGATAGCTGGCATTAGCTGGCCAGCGGAATTGCAGCAGAGGCCATAAGTTTGAAAACTGACCGGAGCCAATTTTCAAACTCTGGCAGCAAAGGCGAGTGGTTTGCTGGTAGCTGCAGGCAATTTCAAAATCCGTCCCAGGATAATGAAATTGTCATCGATGATGCTTGCGTAGCAGGCATGAAAACAACTTTGCAGTTAGTTTTTGATGCTCAAGTAGCAAGGTCGCATCCGAGCCAACGTAGACTGGAGCTGGCAGCAAAGATCTTTGAAATTGGACAGTGGTCAATTTCAAAGTCCAGCAGCAAAGATGGATCAAAGCTGGTAGCTGGCAGCTGAAGAGAATGTTCAAAATCCATTTCAGGATGATGAAATTCTGTAGACAACGCTGATGACGTCAGCATGAAAATAAACTTTTCAGTTAATTTTCAATGCCTGGCAGCGAAGTCAATCTCATCTCAATCGTCGGCGTTGAATGATTTCATAAAATCCACAAGGATAGAATGTAATCATTGAAGGGAGTTGCTCTTTGAAGAGAACTTTTCAGTTTGCTTCAAGACCCTGTGTCGCAGCAGATTATGGTAGCAAGTATGTCGTGTGACGTCAGAGTTTTGCTGGCAGCCGTCCAAAATGACGTAATGGCTTGAAACTCGGCTTTGCGATGTTGCTGTTGAAGGACGGACATTGAAATGAGACTCGAAAGTCAATTTCAATTCCATGCAGCGTAGTCGCAGTTGCTGCTGTCTAGAAGTTCACGAGGCCGGCTCTGGCTGAGTGAAGTTCTGGAGCTGCAGGGTGTCCTGTTTGGCAGCGAAGCGAAGTCTGGCATTGCAGGCTGGGCTCGATTTGCTGTCCGGTCTCTGTGGATCAGTGACTGGGGCTTTTGACTCGATCGCTGCTGATGAAAGGCAGTGAAGTCAAAGGCTGGAAGTTGTTGCGGAAGTGGAAGTTGGCGGAAGTGGTGCTGGGCATTGTAGTAGCATTGTAGAGGTGGTTGGTCGAAGGTACAGATAAGCTAATCAGCTCTCTGATCTACCAAACGCTGTGGTGAATGTAGCAGTAACGTAGCGAGATTCTCTTTCATCGTCACCAAAAGGGTTAGGAGAGCAGAACAGGTTGGGGCATTGCGAGCCACTATACAGAGCAACTGATCCCGGCCTCCCTTCCACCTGCCTCATCGATGTTCAAGGTCGATGAAACCGGCTTGGGAAACATCACACATACTCAACCTTTTTTGAGCATATGTATTTATCTGAATTCAATGGAAAATTAAATGGTCGAGATATTTTAACTGACCCTATAACATCAAAATATGTAGATGCCGAGAATAGTAAAAATATAGATGTGACAAAATCAAATGCAAAAATGCCATATCTAGCCTTAATGGAGATTTTTGGAAATGTAAAAGATACATTAACGCAGACTAGGTTGACTATTAATGAATATATGCAAGGTCGAACTATACTGGCTGTAGAACTGGGTAAATGTGGAGAGAAGACGGGCGTGCATGGAATTTTAGACTTGGAGGTAAGAAACTTTTATTGACAATATTATTGGAAAATATTTTTTTTTACAGTTTTCATTCAGCCCGGCTACTACAGAAGGAGCCTGCATCATGTTATTCACTGAAAAAACTGAATCTATAACTATTGGTGATTAGAATTCTTAAAAATGTATCTGGTGAAAGATGGATAAATGGATGTGAATACAAACCGTAAAAATAAAGCACATGATTTTATAACAATGCAATACAAGCAGTGGTGGCCGAGTGGTTAAGGCGCACGTCTTAAGAACGTGTGGGTAAACCCATCGCAGGTTCGATTCCTGCTCACTGCATCTTTTTTACATTTTTTATAACTTTATACCCATGAGCGGTGATGGCCGAGTGGTTAAGGCGTACGTCTCAAGAATGTATGGGGAAACCCACGTAGGTTCGATTCCTACTCACCGTTATTTTTTTCTAAAAACAATTGCAAAAATTAGATTGCTCTGGCAATAGCACCCCACGTGGTGTAATGGTATCACGTTGAGGTTCAGTCTCAAAAGTTAGTGGTTCGAATCCGCTCTTAGGTGATATTTTTTGCAATATTTCGATATTTGTTATTTTTTGCAATTTTTTTGCATTTTTGCGATATTTTTTGCTTTTTCTTTACCCCACACTTTTCAAACCTTTTGAAAAGTGTGTGGTGAAAAAGAGCGGCGACCCCGCAGCCGCGGTTTTAATCTGCTCTTGGGTGATATTTTTGCAAAAATAGCTCTTTTTCTTTACCCCACACTTTTCAAAAAGTTCCTTGAAAAATTCGCTTTGCTAATTTTCCTACTGAACTTTTCGAAAAGTGTGTGGTGAAAAAGAGCGGCGACCCCGCAGTCTTTGATTTTCTCTAGATTCAAATCAAAGACTGCTTTTTACTTTTCAAAAAGTTCCTTGAAAAATTCGCTTCGCTAATTTTCCTGCTGAACTTTTTGAAAAGTGTGTGGTGTAAAAGAGCGGCGACCCGCAGCCTTTGATTTTCTCTAGAAAATCAAAGACTGCAGTTATATTTTTAAAGCAAATATTATAGGGTCATGTAAATTTAATAGTGTTTATATTTTAAAGACCCAACCCTGGGGGTGTTCCTTCGCGGTACACACCCCCAGGGTTATATATTTTATAAATAGTGTGTTTTGCGTGCTCTAATGCCAGCAGAAAAGATAGTGAATTGCGTGCTGTGGGTAGGGTTATATGTTGTTGTGGGAAATTCCGTGCCCTACACTAGGATTGTCTTGGTGTAGCAGTTTTTTTTGGGTTGTGACAGCTTTATTGCTGGAATAGAAGGAGCTGCCTAATGGCAGCATTCAAAGAGAAGAAGGGATTGATCGCGGCTGGGCAGAAGGGATGCTGGCATGGCATAGGGGCAGTTGGAGTGTAAATTGAGTGGACGGCAAGTGTGAGGGGTGCCTTGCCAGAAGTAGCCGGGTCTCAGCGAAGAGCAGGCCCCGCTTCGCCAACACCGACTGCTCCGGCAACCTGTTCCAAATCTCTCGAACCCTGTGCGGCCAGGCAGTAGACACCGCTCTCCCCCGCAAGGCAGGAGCCTCTAAATGATGGCGGCCTCTGAGCTGTGAATGGACTCGGGGGAAGAAAACAGGGCAGCCATGTTGGTGGAATATCTGCTTTCTGGCCTCTGGGGGAGTGTGCCTGCGTCATCAGCAGCAACCCTCAAATGTGCCCCAGATTGGCTCCTGGTTTCTCTTTGAGCTGAAGGAAAAAATCACCTTCATCTCTTTGAAACCAAGGAAAACCTTTACTTTAAATTATTTAACAAGTATATGGCGCAAAGCGCAATAGGTGACCGCGGAACGCTTGCATCTTCGCATGTTGCAAAATCCTAAAATTAAGGAAAATTTCTGTTGTGAGGGTGAACATTGTATCTCAAAAGGAAAATTCTGTGGTTTCTCAACCATTTTCAAAAGTAATCAAAAAACCAAAGTCTTCTGTGCAATTCTCAGCCGTTCAGCTGCTACTAATTATTGATGCTATTGTCATGCATGAAAGTTTGTCACTCAAGAGGGTAAGTCTGTGGTTTCTCAACCATTTTCAAAAGTAAGCACAGATTTGGAATCTTTGTATACAACTTGTGAGTCAAAAAACCAAAGTCTTCTGTTCAATTATCAGCCGTTCAGCAGCTACTAATTATTTATGTTATTGTCATGCATGAAAGTTTGTCATTCAAGAGGGTAATTTTATTTTGCTTTGAAGTGTTTTTTGATTAATTTTCTTAAAAAAAATATATGGCATGGATTTTATTGGGTCTAATATAAGCTACAGCAAGAGGTTTATGAATCATCGATCAAGGCAAATAAATACACAAAAATCGGGGAATTTTGAATCTTGTACTTGAATCCAGTCTTCGATTTTCTTTCTTCTCTTTTCCGGTACTTGAGCTTCTTTCGGCGGGTTTCGATTGATTTTAATATTTTCTAGTAGTTTTTTGGTTATTTTCGACATGGATTTTGTAAATTAAGTGGTTTTGATGCAGAGCTGCAGATGAAGCAGTTCCATCATTGAGTTTTTTTGAGAGGTTTTTTGGCTCTGGTAGTAGCCTTTTCACCTAGTTTTGCCATTTAACCAAGACTAGGTAACACCATTGTGGCTCATCAGTTGGTTCTGGTGTTCAATTGATTTTTAACGACCTATCTATGAGGTCCCCCAGTTGCTCTTTCGAGTTTTTATATCATTTTGATCATGATAATTCTTGGTTTGTTTGTGTGTTGTTTGTGCATAGATTAAGCAATTTTTGATTTTTCCCTCTGATTAATTTGTCCGTGACCTTCGGATAGTATTTTATCAGTTTTTTGACTGTTTTTTCGATATCTGAATCCTGAAAACCCCTATTTTTGAAGGTTTCCAAAAGAATGTTTATGTCAAGTTTGAAATTCTGCTTGAGTTAATGGATTGGAGAATTTGGGAGAATAGCACATTAGTTCCAACGTTTGATGGCTGATTGCTCTCCTTGAAAGGTAGGCACAGCACTGTGAAGGGGAATGATCTTCTCTTGTCGTATAATTTTACTCTATTTTCTTGTGTATGTATGTCTAGGTCAAGGAAGTGCACCCAACCCTCATCGGGGTTTTTGAAGTTCAGCGGTAGTGATTCAGGGTAGATTTCTTTGTAGCATTCTTTGAGGGATTCCGTTCCGATGGTTAGGATGTTGTCGACATAGCGACATGTATGTTGGAGTCTTTTGGCATGTGCTACATTGGTTTTTTGTGATAGATAGTTGTATTCTAATTTGCTTAGAACCAGATCTGCAATAATGGGGCTACAGCTTGCTCCCATGGCAATCCCCTTGGTTTGTCTGAACGCCATTCCACTGAATTGGATATACGTATTGTCCGTAAGAAAGTTAATTAAACTTTTTGTTTGTTTGATTGTCCAACTTTTGGTACTTAATTGTAGGTTGTTGTGCAAGTAGCATGAGCCCTCGATGTGAATAAATTTGAATTTTCTAGCAACGATGTCAAGAATTTCGTTTAAGGATTTCTTGATGAGATCATGTTCTAGTGCTGTGAACAGTGTACTAAAGTCTGCTGTGAACATTTTTCTGTTTCTCTCTCCCACTTTGTTGAGTAGGGTTCTTGCTTGCATGGAGTTCTTGATGCTCCAATTCAGATTTAGTCCTCTGCATTCTCCCACTTTATCTGTGTATTTCTGCCAATAATTCTTGATAGCGAAGAGTATTTGTGTCACTAGTCCTTCCATTCTTTTTGTGGAAGATCTTGAAGCTCCGGCTATGAATCTTGATTTCACTGGGTTTTTGTGGTATTTTGGACTGTGCCAAAGTACTGGTAGAATTTTGTCCCTCGGTAGTAGCTCGAGAAGGTCTGTTTTTTGAAAGGTCATGAAAGTGGTTTTATGTCGTGTCTCATGCCTTCCAATTATTGAATCCATTGTCTCGTTTGCTAGTTTGTATGTTTCGTTGCCAATGGCCTCTAGCCCTTCCCCGGTTGATAGTTCTACTCCCAACTCCTGGCATAGCCTCTCGACGTAATATTTTTTGCAGATTGCTGCGAAGTTTGTCGAGGCTTTGTCAACAGGAGTGATAATATAATTTGAAGTTGCCCTTTTGATATTTCTTATCGCCGTGTTTGTTCTTTTGCAGTGTTTTGCGTACTTAGCTTTGGCTTTTAGTTCCGTTTTACTTAGCGTTCTGTCATTTTCTTGCCCTATGTATTCGTGTATTAACTTGTAGGTGTCTTTCTGATGCTTTGAGGACATTCCTCCTTTTTTGCCTTTGGCCAATACCCAGCATTGTAAGGATTCCAATGCAAATTGTAGTGCATTCTCCACTTCCGGATGAATGTGTGGTCTGAATTTTGTTCCTTTGCTGATGAGTGTGTTTTCTATACCTAGGAATGAGAAATCCCCTGTGTTTATGTGTCCGAAGTGTTTGTATTGTTCTTCATGTTTTTTGCAATCACAATCTTGGCTCAATATTCTGATTGTCTCCTCTTTTGTCAGTTTTTTGAGGAAGGTGCTGTAGTTGAGTATTTCGCTGCCCAATGTTGTCGTAGGTTTAGTATAAAAGGTAAAGTTGGGTATTCTTTTTTGATCTCTGTCTGTTGTTGATTGCTGGTTCCTCCTCTGTAACCCGAGTTTTCTTAATATTATCTTCGGGTGTATTTTTTCGCTGTAGGAATTGGTGTGTCTGAATGGAATTCTTATTTCTAGTTTGTTGCGAATGTCTTCCTCTGTTATTTTTGGTTTTTCTTTCTTATCTCGGGCCCTTTTGTATGATGCTATTAGCTGGTATATTCTATAGCCGTAGGTATGAATGTTCTCCTCTATATCGTCCAAGAGTATTCTTGTCTCTTTTGTTTTAAGTCTTTGCAGGAAATTGAATAGCTTAGTTCCGTCGTATTGATTGATGATCAGTGCTGCTTTGAGTCCTTTTTTATTTTTGTATGCCCGTTCCAAGTCGTTTTCATTTGTTTGCCAATGTTGTTTGTCCCTTTCCTCTTCCGATTTGTTGCTCTTTCTTGCTAGTGTTTTTTGAAAAGGGTTGATTGTTCTCCGTAATGCTCTGTGCATAGTGACTGTGAACCATGGTGTTTTTCGTCTATCGTAAGGGTTGGTTTCTTCTGTTATGCTTCCAAAGCCTTGGATATTAGTGTTCAGTCCCCATGGATAGGCTGTGTTCAGCGCCAGTATATATGCTACCTCCAATTCTTCCAACGGCCGGTCTTCGTCTGTCCGTGTATGGAGGATTGTTAGTTGAGGTTCTAGATTAGTCCCGTGGGCTCTATTCAGATGTTCGTATAGATGGGTAAACTCTTTGTTTTTGATGAGGTTCCTTCTGTGTTGTCCCATTCGTGTGTTAATTTGTTGTTTGGTCAATCCTACGTATTTTGCTGTACAATAGGGATGAGTACATTCTAGCAGGTATATTATATCCTTGCTTCTGCAGGTGATGTTTCGTTTGATGCTGTGTCCGATCCTTTTTGTCGAGTAACTGGTGGACGATGTGTATTTATTCTCAGTTTTCCACCATTTGCATGTAAGGCATTTTCCGCATGTCCTTAGTGTTTTGGATGTGTCTAGGCGCTCCAGAATTTTTCCTTCCTTTGTATGTATCGTTTGTGCTTTCAGGTTTTTTGCCCATAGTTGGGAGCGAACCGGAGAGTTTCCGTATCTTCTCCATTTGCATTCGCTTTCTGCCCTGTGGTTTAAGGCAGCCCTTTTTCTAGTCATTACAGGACTTCTGAGGGAATTCGCGGGGTACCGTCCTTGTAGTACCTCCTCCCTAGGGGCGCCGCGGACTTTCGACGGTACTGTCAGTGACAGTCCTCTCCGGCCGCAGCAGAAATGGGGTTCTGTTTTTGGACTTTTCATGGATGGGTTTTTCCGGTTTTTTGTCTTCGATGGGCTTCTTATGAATGACAAAATTTGGATTAAAAAACATTCATAAGAATGGGATGCTGTAGTTTTTCGTTAAAAAACCACTTCGCTTGATCATTCATAAATGGCCAGTGACGGAATTGGCGGTTATACGTGATCAAGCTTTGATCACTATTTGATCCTGGCATGCCGAGTATTTCTAAGTCTTAAATTACATGAATTTTCCCGCTGCATTTTGACCCAATGTTAATTATTTAATCTAATTTTTAGCATGTCAGTGTAAATAGGTGAGCTATATATTTGCGCAGTTGGAGCGTACTTTGCGCGTGTAATAGTAAAATGGGGGGCGGTGAATGTAATCCTGGGCCTTCTATGCCTGCTTGTACTTCTATTGCTTGTCTATTGCCTGCGGAAAAGTAGTTTCAACTTAGCTCTTGCTGGGAGTGGAATTGGGAGTAAGATGGGTGGAGACGATCGAAATGGTGGGAAGTCAGGTGGTGGAGGGGGAAAGTCGGTGGGTGCCGTCAAGAGCGACAGCAAGACCAGCTTCTCCGACAATCCTCGAATGAAAATTTGCATATTTTTATTCTTCTCTTTTTCTATGATAGTTTATGTATACTAGGCTAATTGGGATTGGCAAATTGGTTAATTGTTGATTAATAATTAATTAATTATATAATCAAATATATAATTAAAGTTGATTTTTTCAGCTCGCCTTGGCAACGTCCTGGTGGGGAAGCTTCCGAAGTGGCTCCGTTTCCAGAAGGGAAAGAGCGACCAAGATATGGAGCTTGTGCGCAAGCGCTGGTGGAAGCAGGTCGATATTTTCATTTGCTATTTTTGGATTCCAGATAAAATTAGCTGGGAATTGTTTTGCAGCTGCTGGTGCAGGCCTTCGGGGATGCTCAGGGCAATCGCCTCTACGGCACCGTCAACTTCTGCCAGCTCGTCAAGTGAGTGTCCTAGTCTTGCCCAGTAAGATTGGTTGAGTCATTTTTTCTGCAGCAAAGATGGATGGAAGCTCCTGTTCGGCATGAACCAATTGGCCACCAATTTCATCCAACGCAATCGGTTCTTTGTTTATTTCTTGCACTAAACTTTTGAAGTAGGGTCGTTGGTTTTTATTTGAATGAATTGGCAAGAAAATGGAGTAAAAATAGCCGTTATGATGTGGATAGGATTAATTCGCTTTTCGCTAATTTGTTTCACTTGTTTAGAGTTTTCTTCGACTAATATTTTGTGTCGTAAGATTTCTGGTGTTTTCCTAGCGGGAAGCTGGAGGCGGTCCGAATGGAGGGGATGAGGAACCCAATCTCCCCCAACCATGACATGATGATGCATGAAGGTTTGGTGATGGCTGGGGAATGATGGCAGGAAATGAGAGAGGTGAATTAAGTGAAAGCCCGGGCGGCGGCCGCGAATCTGATGACGTTGATTCGGGCCTTTTTCGGCGAGAACATCTCGGTCACGCTCTGCAACTGCCACGGCATGCTCCGATGTTTCGAGAAAGACGTTTGATTTCAGCTTTTTACCTTTAGAGTGATGCGTAGCTATTAGATTGCTCAGTCTATTCTTTCCTTTGGTAAAAATGGGAATTCATCAATCTTATTTTCAATAGAAGCATAAATGGGATATAGATGATGTAATTTATTTCAGTGGCACTGGGATTGGCTTCGACGCTTGTTCGATCAGTGGCTGGGGGTGAGCTGGGTGGAGTACGCCATGCATCGCGTCCCCGAAGCCTTCGTTCGCCTGGAGGACAACGCCCTCCGCGACACCTTCGGTCTCTTCATGACCACCAAGGCCTGCCAATACCTTTGCAAGCTCGCCTACTCCGAGTACAAGAAGGTGAACGGTTTTTAGGGCCATGGGAGATATATTAGGCCGCTTTTATTCGGCGAGTGGCTATCGCCGATCATTGAGGAATTGAATCGTAGAAAAGTGAGTTGAATATCAAAAACTTTTGGGCGTGGAAAAGCCGCTGATTTTGCAGGCCTCCAAGGAGGCTGCGGAGGGGCAGGGGGGAGAGGATGAAGGCGAATATGAAGACGAGGAGATGGGCTCTGTGCATGGCGACATGGAGGAGGAGGGGGCCGGGTTCGGGGACGACGCCGACGCCACCATCCTGGCCGGGGACCACACGGAGGAGTCCGCCGGTCACCTGGAGGAGAGTCTCCGTCCGCCCTCCCCCACGCACACAGTCAGCCGATCTGCCTCATCTGATATTTTCGAGGACTGGTGTGGGCTTCTGGATGTCAACCCCGTTTCTGAGGAAGATTCGGTAATTTTTTGAGCTAGGATAGTCAAAATTGTTTAAAATTTGTCTGGTTTTGTAGCCTTCTTGGACAAAGGTGCAGCGCAAGAGGCGCAGGAAGCCTAAGAGAGGGGTACTGAGGAAGTGGGTATGATTGATTCTGCAGGAAGGTTCTGATGTGTTGTAGAAGGGCGGTGGTGGTCAGGGCAAGCACCGGCGGCGCGAGGAGTGCGACGAAGAAGAGGACGAGTCCTACTACGTCCCTCCTCGACGCAAGCGCCCCTACGAGCAACAGCAGGAGTACTCCGGATCTGGCAAGTGCATGGCAGCCAATACCGGTTGCGATTTTCTTTCAGATTATGAGCTGGGCTGTCTGATGTTTCATTGATTCTTTGTAGCTTGACTGGCTTAGTGAAGGACAATGAAGTTGAGCGTATATGTTCAGGTAATGTTCGCCATCACTACGATCGTCCCAGCAACCCGTCTGCCCCTACCCGCTACTTCGCGGACAAGGAGGACGCTGCCCGGTGGCGCAGCCAGCAGGCGGGCTACGGCGGTCACTCCCGTGGGGGTGGGGGACGTGGGAGTCGGGGTGGAGCCAGGGGATCCTGGGGGTCGGGTGGAGGTGGGCGCGGGGGCGGCGGAGGGGGAGGAGGGGGCGGAGGGTATGGGGGAGGCGGTGGAGGCGGGGGCGGGGGGCAGCGTGGCCGAGGCCGCGCTCCCCGGGGCCCTCGCGGGGCCGGCCAGGGGGGCGGGAGTTACGCGAACGCCGCCGCTGCCCCGCCCTCCTTCGATGATGACATCTACTAGTGTCCACCCCCTCCATCCACCTCTCTCTCTCTCTTCCCCAAGTTGAATTCGATCTCATTTTCGGCGTTTTCTTCTCTAGCTAGGTTCTAGCGGATTTTAGCTTCGTTCATTTCTGTTCCAATGGGTGATCAGTGCATTTTTGGCCTTCCAAGCATCCAGAACGGTTCTTGTTTTTCCGAGCGGAGATTATTTTGGCGCATTCCTTTGGCTCTTTAGCCATTTGCTCATCGTTGCCCTGAGGAGGCCTTTGGGAAGAGAAGAAGAAGAAGGAGGATTGGGGTCTCTAGGCCCATAAACGTTCAGGCATTGTATGTAAGGTCACACGGTACAATACTGCCCCTCCCCTTTGAGGGACGAGGAGGCTGAGGTAAAGGGATCAGAAGGCAAGTTTGTAGGCTCTGCATCTAGGAGTATCATTTGGGTTGACAACGAAAGGATGGAGCAACAGCGTCCGCATCCACGTGTTCTAGCTGAGTTAGCGCGCACGCCTTACATGCTTCGTCGGCGTGAGAAGCTCCACTATGTGGGGGTTAGTTGAATTGATGGCCTATTTTGCCGAAAGACTGCCAATTACTTGATAGTCTGTGTTATTGATGACTAGATTTTCTCTGCTTAGTGGGCATCGCTATTTTGAATAAATTTTAGAACTAATTTGATTTGTTTAAGATATTTCATGAATGTCATATTTTCAGATGATTTTCGAGCAACGTGGCGGAGCGATGATTCTGGTGAAGGGAGGGCTGCCAGGAGAGAAGGGACTTACGCAGCAGCAGATCATCTATAGTTGGTGTTTTTTTTTTTTTTTTTTAGCGCCTTCAGGTCGTTTCTTCTGAAAAAACCGGGGTTCCCCTAAATTAGCTAAATTCATTCTATGGTATGAAAGTGTTAATTTTTGAGAGTGCCATAGAAGGCTCATTTCAAAATACCAGAGACCTAAATTTGAGGTCAAAATAGCTGAAATTCGAAAAAAACGCAATTGTCACAGTTCCAATAATTTTCGCCAAGGTCCCAAAACATATGTTGGAGCGGCCAACATGCCTGACATTTCCTGAAAAAATGAGCCAATTTGGTTGAGAAACCGCAGAGGAATCTTTGCTCACATATATATATAGACTCACACCCCTTTTTGGGGTGAATCCTTAGTACTGCCCCCAGGCCAAGTCCTGGGCGGCAGTTCAAAATAGCATAAGTTGGCTTCTACTGAACCTTTTCATGTTTTAAACGCCATTTAAATGGGAATTTTATGGCCGAAATGATAGTGCATAGAAGGCTAGTTTGGGAAGTGCCGAGCCTCAAATTTGAGGTCAAAATAGCTGAAATTGCAAAAAACGCAATTGTCACAGTTCCAATAAATTTCGCCAAGGTCCCAAAACATATGTTGGAGCGGCCAACATGCCTGACATTTCCTGAAAAAATGAGCCAATTCAACACAAAAAGAAACTCAGATTCAGCCACCTCCAAGAAGCCTACCTCGCTGGAAGAACCATCGGATGAATTCACCAACACCCAGCCTACCCGTCCACCCAAGAACACCGCCGAGCTCCTGGGCCCTCCAATGCACTCGCGACGATCCTCCCGAGTTCAAAGGAAATGCGGAGCTGGCGATTGAGCGACGCCACATGCTGCTTGCCTGCTACAAGAGGGAGGACGAGGTGGAAGAAGCTGGACAACGAAGCGACGCTGGACCTGGAGGACGACCGCGGCCGCAAGCAGTGGATCCACCAGGACTCCGCCGACCCGGACTCCTTCCTCGTTCCACGATGACCTGGACGAAGACCCCCAGCTCCCTACGCCACCCATGAGCAGTGGAATAAGGAAAGGAGGACGAGGCTGCCGGGCAAGATGCCTTGGATGACGCTGATGCTGGTGACGGCAATGCTCATCCCCACCGCAGCCTCTCTGTCCACCAAGTCCCAGACCCTGCCAGGCCAGAGCCAGGGCAGGGCGGAGGAGCGCGACAGCTTCACCCCTCTCTACCCTGGCTACCGTGTCTCCAACGAGAAAAGTCAACCATCCTCAACCAGCCCCCCAGGCCCTCCCAAGCCACCTCCACTCACAGCAGAGCAGATTCGACAATGTTTGCAAGAAGGAAAGAAACATCAGAGGGACCTGGAAGTGCCGCCGCCGACAAACGTCCACTTCCAACTCTGTCCTCAGCACCACAACGGAGGACGTCCCTTCATCCTCCCAGCCTACACTCGCAACTGCTCCGTCTACACTCAACCTCTGCCACGCACCTACCACACCGTGGACCTCTACCTTCCAAAACCCTCAGGACCCAGCGTTCCCGCCGCTCAATGCATGCTGAAGATACTCACCACCACCACCAGGAACGACATCGTCACCCACTTCCTCAACTGGGGTCTAGCTGACTGAGTGGAGTGGAAACCGGTGCCTGCGGATGAGTGTCTGATGGCGTGGAAGATGAAGAAGTACCGCGGAGTGGACCTGGTGAAGCTGGACGACAAAATCTACTCCACGAACCAGGAGGAAGAGTACGGATGGCCCTGCTGCTTCAAGACCTTCTACTACTACACCACCAACCTCATCGTCCACGAGGGATCAGTCTACGCCTCCAACAGAGCGCTGACCTCCAACCTTGGAGGCCTGGAAGGCTGCGACGTGGACAAGGAGAGCTGTGTGCAGGCCACGTACACCATCGTCTGGGACGACGACCCCGTCTTCTCCTACTGCCCCTTCTCCCACTACGGCTCCTACAGCGGAGACATCATGGGCGACCGCATTCGCATTGCCAAACTCTCCACCTCATTCTCCACCTACAGCCCACCTCCAGATTTCCCCTACAACAAGCCAGAGCTGGGCTGTCTGCCTGCCGACGTGCTTCTATCCCACAAGGGAGGAGCGCTTCACATCAACTACAAGAGGAAGAAGAAGGTGGAGTACCCAAAGCCTCGAGGAAAACCCAGCGATCCTCATCGATCTTCATCGACACAATCAACCCAAGGCCAAGATTGGAAGGAGCTGGAGGAATGGAGACGGATGCAGAAACAGCGAGAGAAGCGATCCGCTTCCACTCCCACTCCCATCCATCCACACCCTTCTCCTCACGCCTCCCCACCCCTCTCCTCAGATCCAGACGGAAGAAGCGAGACTCCGGCAGATCAGCCGAGGAGCTCTCCATGGGACCTCGACAAGAACGCTAGAACAGCCCTCATCCATGACCGCCTCCGCCGCATCGAGGACTGGGTGAACCTCCATGACCCGGGCGAAGCGAAACTGCACTACATTGTGGACAAACTGACGGACATCATGGGCCAACTGGACATGAAGGACGAGCACCGCATGTGCATCATCGAGGAGCACCAGTACCAGCTGCTCAAACAGATCTTCCACATGAACCCCACCAACGGACTCCGCGCCCTCACTGGCCGTGAGGACCTAGCCGCCGAAGTCCGAGGGTCTGCGATCTACGTCTCCCAATGCATCAAGGCGGAAGTAGCTACCGTCTTCCCCTTCCATCAACTCAAGGGAGATGACAAATGCTACGCCTTCATGCCCGTCAAGCTCCGCTCCGGAGAGATCCTCTTCCTGCCAGACGGAGTGGGACTGGACCTGGTCCACCACAGCCCGCTCATCGACTGCAACCTGGTGAGCCAGTTCCAGTTCGTCGGCCCCGTCTCCAAGGAGGACACCGCCGCCTTCTTCCAGCAGTTCACCCACGGAACCTTCGCCACCTACCTCCAAACACCCTTCCTCCAACACCTCATTCCCAACATCACCTACGATTCCCCAGTGCTCTTCAACGCCCGCCTGATGCCCCCATTCTCCGCCCTCGCCGCCTACTCCTCCAACATACCCGTGTTCGAACGCAAGCTCACCAGCCTCATCAATTACACCAGCCACTTCTCCCTGAACCCTAGTGGGGTAGTGCAAGGCATCGAAGCCTACGGACACGCAGTAGGAGGAGTGATAGGAGCGCTCTCCGACGGAGCCCAGGGCCTGGCCAAGACGACCTGGCACGGCATCGACAGCCTCGGCACCTCCGTCGTCAAACCCATCGTCACCATCGTCGGCATCATCCTCGCCCTCATCGCCATCGTCGCCGTCATCGTCCTCGTCATCTGGGCCTCCCAGTACACGAACTGGGGAAGAAAGGCAAAAGAGAAGGTGGACGAAGTTGGCCGGCGACTGCGGACTTTGGCGACGGAGCGTCTTCCAGCCTGGATGCCCTGGACGGGGACGGCTCCAGTGGAGGTGATGCGAGAGACGATGACCCCAATGATGGAGCTTCCACGCTCCCTCTCCGAGCGCTCTGTCACCCTGAACGCAGGAGAAGGAATCGCCTACTACCTCGACGGCTCCACCGAGAGCCTCACCCCCAGCATCCTGGCGGAAGGATCCCGACGAGGAAGCCGAGCGGGAAGTGAAGTGAGAGGAAGCAGCCGAGCGCGACGTTCCAACTCCAGCGTCTCCTGGCACCTGCCCGACGAGGAAGCGCGTCAGCTCCGCCGAAGCGAGAGAGCCAGCCAACGCCGCTCCCTCTCCCGCACATCCTCCTTCAACTAGCCTTCCCCACTATACTCCTTTGTATCCCTTCAGCAGAACTAACACTCCCCCTCCTTTATCATTCTGCGAGATGTGATCTGGAGTGATGGAAGATCTGCCCTACCGATGAACGTGGCTTCAAAGGCCGCGGGAGGCTGTGATATGCAGCTATTCAATGACGTCGTGGTAGATGAGCATTATGGGTCGGACAACCAGTCTCCGCCCACGCTTCCCTTCCTTCACCCCCCCTCCGTCTCCAACTAACCGATTCCCCACTCCTCTTCTTCTGTACGACTACCTGCTGAAGGAGAACGAGTCAAATGTTTTTGCTGCTAAGCAGTGCAAGAATGGCACACTGGGGTGTTGGGGGTGGTTTCTGATTGTAGGCGTGGTGTGGCGTTGCTTTGGGTTGGTGTAGGTGTGAGATGTGAGTTTGTTGGTGTCTTTCTGGGAGTTATCTTGGAGATCTCCTTTTGAAATGTATCTCAGGGACTGAGTTTGTTACTGGTGGAGTAGAATTGATCGCTGGGGGTGGTAGTTGGGGAGGAGTAGGTGTTTATGGGTGAAAGAATGGATTACAAGGAGTGTATTTTTTCAGAAGACATGGTTCTAGGACTGTTTTTTTTTATTTCTCTTGGGTCTTCTGTAGCTTATATTTGGTTTTCATCGGAAGTCTATAGATTTTGGAAAGTTTGTGGGGAAGAACATAAAGTTTGCTCTTCTTTTGGTGTTGAACGGCGTTAACTTTTCCCCTGCTGTTATTAGCTGTTCAAATTGCTCGAATGTATGCTATTAACAATGTTTGAAAGAAACTGTTGTAAAAGCACGGAGGCTAAAGCTACTGAAATGTGGTGATTAAAATCTGACGTTAACTTCTTATTCTCCCATCTTTCGCTCCTTCTCCATTTCCTGACTCACCTCCTTCTGGTGCTCCTTCCGCCTTGGCTATTTTAAGAATTAGATATTGGAATGATGATAAGGTATGAGAATATTGGAATAACCTGTCTTTTGCTCTGGCTTGAGTTTCGGAGCTTCGGAGTACAAGATCTAAGGGACGAGAGGAAGGGGTCAGGAGGGGCGGGTTAGGCGTCTGTCGGGGTGCGTGGAGAAGCTATAGGGGAAATGGGCGCAAGTGCAAGAGGCAAGTAAAGACAAATCCCTGGCTGACAGTGGCAGGGAGAGCAGAAAGAAGGGAAAGAGAAGAAAAGGCGGGAGGGGTAAAAGAAGGAGCGGCGGGTGAGATGGTTGGGGGGAAGCTAGTGAGGTCGGTTCATAGATCTAGGAAGACGAGGAAAGGGAAAAGGTTGAGACAGGTGTTGAGGTAGTGCAGGGGGCGGGTGACAGGGATAAGATGGCGGGTGACGGGTGATGATATAAGCAAAAATTATGGTGCCGTTGTCGAAACCTCAAGTTTAACCTCAAAATGAAAATAATTATGAGATTTTGAAACAATAAATATCGGTTTTTGCGATTAACTCAGTGATGCGTATGAGTGATGCCTAAAACATAATAATCTACATGCCAAGACACTTTGAATGGTGGTCGAACGAATCATGAAAACCTGTTGCGTAGAACGCATATTTTAAGCAGTTGAAATATTAAAGATGAAAAAAATAGAAGAAATGAAAATTTGAAAATTGAATTGTGAGTTTTTGCCGCTCTTATGGAGCTTGTACCAAAAGGCTTCAAATAATGTTGTTTTTAAAGATATGTAAAAGTCAATGTAACGTTGTAACCAGAGAATGATTATCTAGACGCAGCAAGCAATCTTCGAATACCCGCTCTGGGTAACATGCTGGTGTTGCCATGGCAACGAGGCAGGCCGAGGCTGGACATGCGGAGGGTTGAGAGGGTGTGATGGGGCGTGAGTGTGGGAGGATGTGATGGGGCGTCAGTATGGTGCAGTGTTGGTGCTGCAGTGGAGTTTGCTGCTGGCTGATCTGGCGGCCAATGCCCTGGCTCCGCTTCTCTACAAATACAACACCGTACAGCTTGTACTATACGTGTAAGCTTCCACTTTTTCACCTTTCATCTTTGGGCCAAGATGCCTTCTTGAAACTCCCATAGCAGTAGCAGGACTAATGTTTGGAGCAGAGTAATGTTTCCAGATTTCATGACACGGCGCAGGTAATGAGTCTGATCATTCTTTTCCTCGCCTTCTTCTCCACCTACGTCTTCCAGGTTTAGTTCTTCGTAGTTCCTCAGTAGCTTTTTGAGTGGTGCTGATATTCAGGCTGGCCTGGTGAGCTTGCTGATCAGCCGCTTCATGGCCACGATCCTGGTGGCCGCCGTCTATCTGGGCCTCTCCGTGCCCTACCATATCTGGAGCCTGGTCAGCTCTTCTCTCACTTATTTTCTTTCCAGATGAGGAGGATTGGGAGGTTGTTTGCAGAGGCGTCGATGGGAGCGGGAGTATGAGTACCCCTGGAACGCCGGCCTCGTGGTTCTTTTCGCACTCCAGCGAATGTGTAGGAAGCCCGTGGTTTGGAAATGATTATGAGAAGAGCTGTGAAGTGAGGGTTTAGGGGCCGTAGTCTACTACTACTTCTACAAAAGGACGACGCTGCTACTGGCAGACCCCCGCTACTATCGAGACACTGCCTGGTTGCACCAGGAGATGGCCAAGAAAGCATGAACATGATCACCTGCCTACTAATTGCCTGTCTGTGTTTTTGCTTTCATGCTCATATAAATCTTTGTAAAAATTGAGATGATTTGTTGGTTTTATAAAAACGATGTCGATGATTTCATTGTCGTCGAATTCTTTTTGAACTATAAAAGCAAATCGCGGATTTAATCAAATCACATCTCCAAATGCCAAACAAAGTTAATCAATTGGCTACCATACACAAGAGTACAAAAGTGCCTGCCTACCATTCCAAAGATTTTCCTAAGAAACCGCTAAATGAAGCTCTTTTTTTGCTTGTTTTGTAATTGAAGCAGGCCTCAGCTATTTCCATGAAAGAGATACCGCCAGTTCAATTGTCAGTTTGAAGTTGGCCTGCGCATTCATAGGCGCAAGGAGGAGGAGAGGAAGAGGGCATGGAAGAGGAGCCGGAAAGAATAGTGCGCCTGGCCATGGCCACCAAATGCGATTGTCCACAGCTGGTGCACTCCCTCAGTGACTGTGCAGAGCCCGGGGCCTATTTCCGCATCACCTGGGAAGCTCTTCGGGTCATGCTTCAAAGGCAGCCATCCTCTCCAGCCCTCCCTTCCCTCGCAGGTGGCAGGAAGGCGTTTCTAGACACGGTGTGGAGCGGTACGCCGTGCAAATAGTGCGCGCCGACGGCTACGCTGCCCGCAACGAATCCCGGCTCAACCAGGGCAACAGTCTCATCGCTCTCCTGGCCAGGTGCCTGGCCTCCGGGAAGGTGGAAGGGAGGATGGCTGAGAGACTTGAGGCACGAAGCGGACGTGTCGCAGCCAATCGGCGTGAACCAGCAGCGCTTCGCACTCATCCGCTACTCCCCCGTCCTCTACGCCGACTATGCCGCCCTCCTATACAAGTTCCCTCTCCTACAGTCCTCTCCTACTCAGCCTGCTTCCCTATAGGCGGCCGCCCCTCCGCCTGGTGCGTCTGGACATGAGCACGCTGTTCTCGCCGGGGATCCTGCTGCTCTGTCTCCTCCTCGCCCTCCTCTACGGCCTCAATCGACGCCGAGCCTCCGTGGCCCTCCAGCTCTGCCTCCGCCTGGGCCTCAAGTTCATCGTCACCGCCCTCGTCCGCCTCTTCAATCGCCCGCCCACCCACACGCCGCTTTTTCGCCTTCCCGGAGACCTTCGACGAGCCTCCAGCTTTCGCTACCTCACCAACACCGCCTTCTTCTTTCGCGAGTATGGGCGTCACCGATTCGCCTCCACTCAGCTCCTGCCCATTCTGCCCAGCATCAGAGGTCTCTTGCCTCATGCTTTTTACTATGATTTCAGCAGTTTGAAGAATAACTGGGTTTCTAGAGATTCTGGTTCACCCGCTGGGGTCGATGCTGAAGCAGGAAGGAGTTGGATTCCTGAGCAATCTCTACGTTCTCATGGGCATTTGGCCGGAGGCTTGTGACTACGAGCTTTTCGTGGACAGAAGCGCCTACATTCACCTATTCATCGGCTACAGCACCCAATTCACGGCTAGTCATTTAGCTGCAATTTGCAGTAGGGAGAGAGCTGACTGCGTCCAACTTCTTCCAGGGAGTAATAGAAGCAGGCTGGGACGTTCTTTTCAGCCAGGTCTTTGCAGAAGAAGCTCAACGTCTTGGCCTGCGCCATGAGCACCCTCGCCGCCTCTGTCCCCCACTTGCAGGTTGCCAGAAAGCTATTTTTCCAGCAATCTTTCAGATCGGACACTCGGGTCAGGAACTAAATGGATGTTGCTCTCCAATTAACTAAAGCCATCATTACAGCGGCACCGAGAGGGCTGGCCTTGTGGCAAGTGGAGCGAGTGTTCCAGTGCTTCCTGGCTGCTTTGGCTTTCTGCGCTTGTTTCTGCCTAGCCGAGCTCTTCTTTCGTAGAACGGCTGCTTATGGGCGACTGGTCAAACTGGCACTCTTCTGGCTCTGATCAGCCTTTGCCTGGTTATGTTGCAGTGGAGTGATCCAAAATGTTCCGCATTTACAGTTTTCCTTATAAAATAAAACATGTGGATTCGGCTGAGGCAGGTTCAAACACGCCTGGCCGTCAATTGTGCAGGTTCAGACAAGCCTGAGTGGACATGAATGAATCAGTTTCTCCTGGCGACTTTGGTTTCATCGGATGGATTGGCCATTGTGAGCAAATAATACAGCAAGGAATACAGCTTAGCCCATTCAGAAATAACGACTAGTTTGCATATGCTTGACAATAAATACAAAAGTGGCTAAGAAAATGAGACGTGGCGACCAATGTGGCAGCGAGAACTGCGCACTCCTAGGGCGCTGCGTTTTCCCGCGCGCGGCCAGACTTCTACTCCCTTCCTCCCGCACTCAGCCCCACTAGCCTGGCATTCACAGTGGCTTGCTCTGGGACTAAGAAAGAGGCCGGGATGGAGCAGCTGACGCCGGACTGCCTGCCCCAAGTTCTCAGCGGCAACTGGCCGGAGGGCCATCCTTTCACCGTCCAGATTGCCGTTCCCTTCCACCCCTTCAATTCCTCTTCTCTCTTAGATGGTGTGTGAAAAGCAGGGCTGGAAGAAGGTGTTGATGCGCGCCGGCGAAGAGGGCAAGGAACGTCAGGAGCGGGCTCGCATCTCACTCTCCGATGGCACCACCAAAATCACATGTTTGCCTTTCCTCCTTGTCTCAGTCTTGAAGGCTAGAAGGAGTGATTGCCAGGCGCGGTGGGCGTGAACACGATCGTGGAAGCGCTGAACGACGGAAGCCTGGACGTCCATGGCATCGTTCGCATCACCGATTTCCAGCTCAGCCAGACCCAGAAGGATGGGAAAACTATCCAGGTTTCCTGCCTTCAATCTTCCCTATGGATTGACAAGTGTTCAGTTATTGGGCAATGGAAGAAGTTGGAAAAATTGAAGAGCAAATAGTTCGTGTGATTGATTCAGAAATAGTTGAGAATAAAATAAAAAGAATCTATTTGTTACTTAACTAATTGCATGCGCGCACTACACGAAACATTTATTTATTTTTTCTTGAAAGTTTTCGATAGTGTCATTTTCCCCATCTCCATCGAGGTTTTCATGTGACTAATTAAATGAAATCATAGATTCTGATGCTGAAAGGCGGAACTCCGATCAGCACCGACTACGGCGAGGACATCGGGAAACCGCAGCTGATGGACAGCACCGGGGTCTACGTTAACGACCTCAACAAACCCACACAGCCTCTGGAGCCTCCACCTCCACAGCAGCAGCCTCCTCCACCAACTCACCAGCATCCGCCACAGCCCCCACCTCAACAGCAGCCTCCACCTCAACAGCAGCAACGACAAGCAGCTGGCGGCAGCCAAACCCACACCATCCCATCAGCTACCAAACGACCCCTACAGGTTCTTTGCTACCCTACCTTTCAGGGGAGCATGGAGGATGATACCAGTATCTTTAAGCTATACCAAAGCTGGCATCATCGTCCATGAGGGGAGTCCCACTTTTCTCAGAACTAGAAAGTGAGAATTTAAATTCACAGACTGAAACCTATAATCCTAATTCACGATCCTAAGAGTTAAATAGGCAAGGGCAAAAGCTATAGCTAGGTGGATTGAGGAGACAGAGTCGACGGGGGGAAATGCGCCGAAGCGTCCGGCAGCAGCGATGCCGGCGGGTATCTTCTCCATCTCCGGCATCACGCCCTACCAGAGCAAGTGGAAGATCCGTGCGCGAGCCATGAAGGTGGAGCCGCTGCGGAAGTGGCAGAACGCCCGCGGCGAAGGCTCCATCTTCGCCGTCGAGCTCGCCGACGCCACCGGCTCCATCAAGGCCACCGCCTTCAAGGAGGCCGCTGAGAAGTTCGTCGACGTCTTCAAGGAGAACATGGTCCCCCACCCTCCTTTTATGGGCACTCAGACATCCTAGGGTACTCCTTGCAGATCTACGACATCTCCAACTGCCAGGTGCGGCAGGCGAACAAGCGCTTCTCCTCCCTGCCCAACGACTACGAGCTCATCATGGGCCAGCAGACGGAGGTCGTCTGGGTCTCCGGCGCCGACGACAACGCCATCCCCCAGCACAACTTCTCCTTCGTCACCATCGACCACCTGCCCCAGCGCAAGAAGGACGACCTTGTCGGTGTGTCTTCCTTCTTCTTCCAACTGCCAGGTGCGGCAGGCGAACAAGCGCTTCTCCTCCCTGCCCAACGACTACGAGCTTATCATGGGCCAGCAGACGGAGGTCGCCGGCCTCCGGCGCCGACGACAACGCCATCCCCCAGCACAACTTCTCCTTCGTCACCATCGACCACCTGCCCCAGCGCAAGAAGGACGACCTTGTCGGTGTGTCTTCCTTCTTCTTCCAACTGCCAGGTGCGGCAGGCGAACAAGCGCTTCTCCTCCCTGCCCAACGACTACGAGCTCATCATGGGCCAGCAGACGGAGGTCGTCTGGGTCTCCGGCGCCGACGACAACGCCATCCCCCAGCACAACTTCTCCTTCGTCACCATCGACCACCTGCCCCAGCGCAAGAAGGACGACCTTGTCGGTGTGTCTTCCTTCTTCTTCCAACTGCCAGGTGCGGCAGGCGAACAAGCGCTTCTCCTCCCTGCCCAACGACTACGAGCTCATCATGGGCCAGCAGACGGAGGTCGTCTGGGTCTCCGGCGCCGACGACAACGCCATCCCCCAGCACAACTTCTCCTTCGTCACCATCGACCACCTGCCCCAGCGCAAGAAGGATGACCTTGTCGGTATGTCTTCCACCTTCTCGCCACCTCCACCTTTTCTCCACCTTTTCACATCCCTCCCCCATGCCTCCCTGCCTGCAGACGTGATCGGGATCGTGAAGTCGGTGTCGGAAACGAACGCCTTCACCTCCAGGGCCGGTAAGGCCCTGGTGAAACGGGAGGTGCAGCTGGTGGACGACTCCCGCACCAGCGTCACCCTCACCCTGTGGAATGAACAGGTCACCCACCTCCCCTTTATCCCTCCGCTCACCTCAGCCTCAAGTCCCTCCCTCACAGGCGGAGGCCTTCAGTGCCGAGAACGAAGGCCACGTGCTGGCCATCAAGGGTGCTCGTCTGGGCGACTTCAACGGCGTCACTCTCAGCACCTTGAACAGCAGCCGTGTTCTCCACGACCCTGACCACGATCGCGCCAATGACCTGCTCGGATGGTGCCTCCATTTTGGCCCCTTTTCTCTGTCTCTCACACCCCTCTACCTCTACTTGCCAGGTGGGAGAAGAACTCGACGACGGATGTGCACTCGCTGAGCAATCGCGGAGGCGGCGGCGGCGTCGGCGGTGGAGAGCCGCCAGCATTCATCGGACTCACGGAAGCCTGGGGCTACGGAGGGCGCAATGACTCCGATGGTCAGTGCCTAGGGGGGAGGAGGTGGAAGTTAGAGGAGGGAAGGGTTGGAGGGAAGCCGGACTTCTTCACGGTGCGAGCGCAGGTGACGACGATCAAGGGGGACCAGGCGCTGTACAAGGCCTGTCCGGAGGAGAAGTGCAACAAGCGCGTGCAGGAGATGGGCGACGTCTACCGCTGCGAGAAGTGCCAGCGGGACTTCGACAAGTTCAAGTGGGCCGCCATGCTCCAGGTCAGCTCCTCCTTTTACTCCCTCTTTGCCCCCCAGGCACAAAAGGCAGGAGGCACAGATGGAGCTGAGCGACTTCACGGGCGCCAAATGGGTGACGCTGTTCGGGGACCAGTGCAAGGCCTTCACGGGCTACACCCCGGGTGAGCTGGGCAGTCTGCGCGAGGAGCGCGGCGAGGAGGAGTTCACGGAGGTCTTCAACGGACTCCTCTTCACCACCCACTACTTCCGCATCTCCGCTCGCACCGAGACCTATAACGTTCACCCTGCTTCCCTCTTTCACTCCTCCCTCACTCAAGGCTGCTCTTGTAGGACCAGACGTCGGTGAAGTGGCGCTGTCACGGGGTGCGCCCCTGCGAAGGAGATGAGGCAGCCTATCAAGACCGCCTCATGAAAGCTGGCCTGGAAAAACTGCGAACCCTTCAGTAGCTCAGCATCTCGCTCTCTCATGGCTTCATTGCGTTTCAGGCGACTCTTTCTGACTTCTTTCTCAGTGCTTTGGCATTTCTTGCGGTAACTGTAGATATGCCTCCAGTCATTCCTCAGCCTCAGATATTTTTGGGCTAAAAAGCCGGTTTCAGAGAGTGCGGAAGGTTTCTCAAAGACACAGGATAATAACGAACCCCTTGGACACTAAAATTTTGGACACTAAAATTTTTGCGTCCGTCTGTCCGCATATATATATATATATATATATACATATGTGTCCCAGGCCCGTACTCCGCGGTTTTTCAACGAAATTGGCTGATTTTTGCGCGGCCGCAGGCCGCCTGCCGCGGAGGCAAGGCAGTCAGAGCTCCGGAGGCCGGAGGAGTAGGTGCGGAGGCCCTGGAGCGTAGCCTAGCATGCGAAGCATGCTAGGCAAAGCGTAGGGGCCGTAGCACCGGCTGCCCGAGGCCGGAGGTCAGCGCCCTGCCCGAAGCGGCGGGTGGCCAAGGCCAGCTTAAGCAGTTACCCCATTTTGCGTCCGTCTGTCCGCATATATATATATATATATATATATATATATATATATATATATATATATATATATATATATATATATATATATATATATGTCTTCCGGGGCCGGGCCTCCGCGGTTTTTCAACGAAATTGGCTGATTTTGCGCTTGGCGTAATTTTGCGTTTTTCGCGCAAAACCTAAATTTTTGATGTTTCAAAATACGAAAAATCATAAATCACTGGTTTTTCAATGAAATTTGCTGAATTTTTGCAGGTACGTCTGGCAAAGTAATATCTTGAAGCTGGCAAAAGGGATTTTCGAAATATTTATTATTTATCGATTTATTGGCAAAAACCCAAAATCTTGATGTTTCAAAATTTTGAACATGCATAAGTCTATGGTTTTTCAATGAAATTAGCTGATTTTTGGTCTGTACGTCCGGAAAAGTAATATTTTCAAGCTGGCGAAAGGAAATTTTTTAGTATTACTCGATTTATTGTCAAAAAACAAAAATCTTGATGTTTCAAAAATTTGAACATGTATAATTCATGGTTTTTCATTGAGATCTGACGAATTTGGCCATGAATTTTCATCTAGGTGGTGTCTTGACGTGAGGCCGCGCATCTTGGCAATAGCCGAGAACACCTTGTTTGCATGAAGGTCCGCCTCGGTGCCTCGGGACCATTTTTGGTGCTTGGCGTAATTTTTTGAATTTCGCCCAAAACTCAATTTTTTGATGTTTCGAAACACTAAAAATCGTAAATCACTGGTTTTTCCATGAAATTAGCTGAAATTTTGCAGGAAAGTCCGTCTTGGTGATGCCTTGGCACCATTATTAGGGCTTGGCGAAATTCTTCGATTTTCACCCAAAACTCAATTTTTTGATGTTTCAAAATGCGAAAAATCGTAAATCACTGGTTTTTCAATGAATTTTGTTGATTTTTGGCAGATACGTCCGTCAAAGTAATATCTTGAAGCTGGCAAGAGGAAATTTTGAAATATTTAGTATTTATTGATTTATAGTCAAAAACCCAAAATCTTGATGTTTCAAAAATTTGAACAAGCATAAGTCCACGGTTTTTCAATAAAATTAGCTGATTTTTGCGCGGCCGCTGGCCGCCTGCCGCGGCGGGCAGGCCAGCCAGCGCGCCTTCGGCCGACGGGCATGGGTGCGGAGGCCCCGGCGCGTACCCTCGCAGGCGTCGCTTGCTCGGCGACGCGTAGGGGCCTTAGCACCCGTGCCCGGAGGCCGGAGGAGCTCTGGCGCCCTGCCCCGAAGCGGCGGGCGGCCTAGGCCAGCTTAAGCAGTTACCCCATTTTTGCGTCCGTCTTTCTGCATATATATATATATGTCCCTGTCGCGCTCGTACTCCGCGGTTTTTCAACCAAATTGGCTTATTTTTTGCATGAAAGTCCGTCTGGGTGGTGGCTCGGGACCATTTTTTGCGCTTGACGCAATTTTGCGTTTTTCACCAAAACCCAAATTTTTGATGTTTCAAAACACAAAAATCATAACTCCCTGGTTTTTGAATGAAATTGGCTGAAATTTTGCATGAATGTCTGTCTTGGTGGTGGCTTGGTACCTTATTTCGAGGTTTTGCGAAATTTTTGGGTTTTTTCCCCAAAACTTAGAATTTTGATGTTTCAAAATAGAAAAAATCATAACTCCTTGGTTTTTCAACGATATTAGCTGAAATTTTTAAAGAAGGTCCGCCTTGCTTGTGGCTTGGGAGTTTTATTAAGGTTCTGCGAAATTTTTGGGTTTTTCCCCCAAAACAGAATTTTTATGTTTTAAGACAGAAAAAATTACAAATCCCTGGTTTTTCCATAAAATTGGCTGAAATTTTGAATGAATGACCAACTTTATGGTAGCTTGGGCCCTTTATTGGGGTTTTGCCAAATTTTCGGGTTAGAATTTTATTTAGAAACTTAGAATTTTGATGTTTCAAAATAGAAAACCCATAACTCCCTGGTTTTTAGACAAAATTGACAATAAATAAATCTGAAATTAGTAAAATTTGCTCATGTAGCTTGACAATATTTCTTGGAACAGAGGCCGCGCATCTTGGCAACAGCCGAGAATACCTTGTTGGTATCTACGTCCATGAAAGTAATATCTTAAAGCTGGCAAAAGGAATTTTTGGTAAATTATTAGTATTTCTCGATTTATAGTTAAAAGCCAAAATCTTGATGTTTCAAAAATCGAAACATGTATAATTCATGGTTTTTTTCACTGAAATCTTTTGAATTTTGGCATGCATTTTCATCTAGGTGGTGTCTTGAGGTAAGGCCGCGCATCTTGGCAACCGCCGAGAATACCTTGTTTAAAGAAAAAGGATAGAAATCGTTATTGCTATATGGTGGACATTAGTGACTGAGGCATTCCCAGAAACATGAACGCCAAACAGAGTTGTCGCATAAAAGCAGAAATTGCCTTCCATTACGGCAAAAGGGAAGGAAAGTGGTGCGAATGTGCCCATCTCACACTCCCTTCCAACGAAACATGAATGTCCTGCTTCTGCTTGGTCTTTATTTCGCCGTCTGCTTCAAACTGATCTGGTTTATCTTCAATTAATTCCATCGCATGTGCGAAACCGGCAATTTTCCAGGTCCAGTGATGACCTCTGTCTCAAAGGTCGGCCAATTTCAGTGGTTCTGCTCATTAAAGAATTGATGACTTTTTGTCAGAGGACTTCGAAGACGAAAACTCGTTGGAAATGAGCAACCTAGACTGCTTAGACCTGGAAGCTGCGCTGGAGTTGGATGAAATCGCAGAAGCAACATTTGCTCAGCGAGTGCTAAGGTTGTTTCATGCTCAGCGGTGATCTGGGTGAGATCCATAGCAAAAAGTTGATTCCAGGGCTCAGTACACTCTTCAATGCTGCAAGAAGAAGCGCGGTCGCAGAAGAAAAAGTCGTAGGCGCAACCACGACTTCAACTCCACTTCTAGCGAAGACAACAGGTTCCATTGACTTTTTCGCGACCGTTGAGATGATTTATTAGGTGTTGTTGAAGGATGGCAATTTGTTCACAATTTTCTGAGCACAAATTTTAGGTGCAGAATAATGGGAATGCAATTTGAGTACTGAGCTAGTGATGCCTGGCTTTGCTGGTGGTCACAGCTCTGGTCCAGGCTAACACCGCCCACTACGTCCCTACTTTCACCCGATGCACTACTGCTTTTCACATTGCTTCATTGCTTGCATTTGATTCAGATTCAACTTAAGTTTTAATGTTTTTCCATAAATTCAAAAGTGGGTTGCCAAGAAATGCCGATCCTTTCTTTATACTTTTCTCAAATAGGCAAAATGGAATGATTTTAGAGCGTTCAAAATTCGAAATTCAAATTCCAGTAAAGTTTTTAAATTTAGAAAAAGTTATTTTGGCATATTTTAATGAATTTCAGTGGTGCAGTCTTGACCGCTAACCTTCTAAATTTAATAAAATGTTAACTATTTTTGAAAAAAATATGAAAATGGGGATTAAATATTGTGGAAATTTATTTATAAAGTCAATAATTATTTCAGATATTTCTTCTTGATGCAAATAGCAGAATGCCAAATGACAAAGATTTTTCATAGGTCGAAAAACATACAAATTATTTTAGCTATTCACAACCCGCTTTTAACTTTTATTCACCTTTTCACACTAATAATCTCGTTCACACTTGGCAAGCAGATATTTAGACACTAGTTCAATTTACGATAAGCCTTGGCGCTTGTAGAGTTCCTGAAATCACCTATAGCAACAGTGGAACAAAAACTAAAAGAAGGACCTACCGATTCGGCCGCCATGGATCCGGAAGGCAGGAATGATTGGCGCAGATTTCGCCCGGCCGACAGCCGCCCGTGAACGGCAGGCAGAAACGACTCTGGTGCGGCACCCCCAGATCTGTGCCTGCTTTCCGCTCAACCTCTGAGCCCTCAAAGGTCGGAAGCCCACCGAAACAGCGCCTGCCGATGCACAGGAAGCCGGAGGGGCAGTGGAAGGTGAAGGCGCAGACGGTGGGCGGCTGGGTTCGGATTCGCGGGTCGTAGCCGCGCCGCAATTCACCGGCCAGGCGTCGCAGTTTCTCTTGCTCCAGCAGCATGGAGCGGCGAATGCGAGGGGGCGGCTTGCCGAGTCTGGGGCGACCCTAACTGATTGCCGATACAATCAAGGAAGGGAGTAGGAGGGACGGGTGTGTTCCGGAGAGGGCGGAGGCTATGTAGGCGGTCATGCGGCGGAGTGTGGCAGAGTGCGGGGCGTTGGTGTTGAGGACGTGGACGCCGGTGGGGAGGCGATAGCCCAGGTGGGTGCCTCCAAGGAGAGCAACTGGGTGGGAGAAGTGGCAGGTGTGGAGGAGGAACCGAGAGGTGAGAGTGGAGGCCGGACGGTGGGTGGGGGGAGGATGCGGTTGAACTGAGGAAGGCCGTCGTCGCGACCCTGGAAAGTGAGGCCGGGAATGGGGCCGCTGGCGGGTGCTGGGAGGCGACGAGGCGAAGAAGTGGCCAACGGCGCTTTTGCAGCCTCTGCTCGAGCTCGCTCCAAGTCTGCTGGGTCTAAACCTTTCACATCTGACACTTTCCCATTTTGCCATCGTATAGAATTGAATTATAATTTTATGGAACTTGAAAGAGCAAGAATATTGAAAAGTGCCAAAGGGCGGAGAGATATTTAGCTATATCTGGAGACAGCTATTTATGATTTCATTATTTTGCATTCAGCTTTAAGGCTTCGCAAGCGAAGCCTACGCGGTTGCCACTATACGAATTGGTTTGACTAAGCCTAAGCCTTTCTTAGAATCAGTATACCTAAGCCTATACTGATTCCAAAAAGGCTTAGGCTTAGTCAAATTAATTGGTATGGTGGCAACAGCGCCGGCATCACTTTTTCGAAGCGGGGGACCGGAATACAGGGGGGGTAGGCTTCGCTTGCCGAAAACCTAAAGCTGACTCAAAAAAAGTAGGTATTTAATCATCTACATGAAAATTCCTTGAGTTAAGATACAAAGATATGTACAGAGAAGCATTTTAAGCTAATAAAAATTTTTTCAATATAGTACCCTTTGGGGGGGGGGGGTGAAACCTTCGGGGGGGTGAAGGTGCTGGGACCCTTTGGGGGGGGGGGGGGGGGGGGGGTGAAACCTTTGGGGGGGGGACTCTTGGAGTCCGCCGTTTTTTCTTTAAAAATGGTGGTTAAAGTTTATAACCCAGCATAGAGAAATGAGGAGGACAGAAGGGATGTTGAAAGCCTTGCCGAGAGGAGTGGCCCCAGGAGGGAGAAGAGGTTTGGACGAGGAGTCAGAATCAGAGGCGCTTGAGCCGTAGTCGTAAAAGACGCAGCTGCAGGGTTGCAGAAAGTCGCATAGCAGAGTTAGCAAAGTCGTCCAGCCGAACATTATTCTTTTCGCTTTTCTCATCCTTTCTAACTTAACTTCATCAGCCACCTGGAACTATACTTTAAGGTTGGTAGCAATTGAACTTCGATACCTTCAAGCTGTAATAGGAATTGTGGATGCGACAAACGACAGCAAAAGAAGGTCAATAGAAAAGTTTGCGGCAATGGAAAAGTCATAACGCCGATATGATATTATAACGGCAGTTTTTAATAACATTCTATCATATTTTCTGCATATTCAAGCTGTTATAATTTGCCGTCATAATAGCGTCAAATTTATAACAGCTCATAATAACGCCGCACACTACCAATGCACTGAAACAGAAACTTAAACGAAAGAATCTCTACTATCGACCTTTCCGTATTTGTCTCCCATGAATTTAACTGAAATTGAGATGCACCGTGGGAGTGTTGACAATTTGTGGCAGCGTGAAGGGCAAGGAAGGCCTTTCAGGGTGGATGCAAGCGGGACTGCATTAGTTGTCCCCCAGTGACTGACCCGCATTCTTCCGCCACACCGATGAGAGCGGAGATAGCCCCCCTTTTCCTCACCCCTGTCCCGGCATTTTTGAGGTATTGCGTCCTCATCGATTCCCCGAATTCCTTCTACAATCTCTTCCCTTCCTCGCACCGCCTCCTCCAGGAAAGACAGCAAGAAGCATGACGCAGGCCAGGCAAGGAAGCGGAAATCAATGAATGCCAAAGCCTCCTTTCTCACCGGCCAAATGAGGCATCCTCAAGCCTCGCCCCCCTCACCCCCACCTTCCACAACCAACCCGCACAACCCCCCTAAGCCCTCTCCTGCCTTAGGGCCAGCTTTAAGTGGCCTACATCATGCGCCCCTTTCCACCCCAAACACTTTTCAGCTCTACTCTTGTTCATTTTTAGCCAACTTGGCTAGGCCTTTTTTGACGGAGCAAGGAAAGAAAAAGGTTGGTGGAAGGATATTGGACACCGGTGAATGGGTCTTTTTCAGCACTCTCTGCTGCGCGGAAAAGGAATCGTAAAAGTAGGCCCAAGAAATGGCAACAAGCAAGCGTCCTCTGGACGAGCACGGGCATCTATATGTCGGACTCGTCAACCAGGCAGCTGAACTTTGTCTTTCCCGGATTCTTGGCTAAGGATTCTTCCTGGTCCAAAGGCTTCCACTTGCTACCTCAACTCTGTCCTGCAGACGCTGTACGCAACGCCAGAGTTTAGAAACGCCCTTTTCCGGTGCCTGGTCAGATGGAATATTAGGGATGAGATAAGGAAGGAGCAGTGCAGGCTGGATTTGAGCGGGCTGAAAGAAGAGCGACGGCGGAGAAATATTCCTTTCCAGCTGCAGAAGCTCTTCCTCCTCCTTCACAGTCTGGACGCAACCGCCCTCCCCACCAATGCTTTAACCGCCAGCTTTGGCTGGGCTCCTTCTGAAGGTTCATTGCTTCGGCTACAGCTAACTCTACGTCTTTGTACAAGAAAGAAATTAAAAGAGATGAATATCGAGAAAGAAAAGAAATTGTTGGTGCAGTGCGTTGCCAGAAGCATGGCGCAGGCAGCTTAAACATTGTGCATTGCTCTAGGCCTTTACAATATCTGGTACCATCGGCAAGCCGAAAGTAAAGCTCTTTTCTCCCAAAAATCGACTGCCCCGAGTATAAAGCCAAGGAAATTTCCTACTACTAATGGAATCTGCTTGTGGGGCATTTGCATTTTGTTTTCGCGCGCAGTTCCAGGACTCTTTTCATGCGCGCTCAAACAAAATACAGATGACACAGCAGATTCCATTAGTAGTAGGAAATTTCCTTGGCTTTATACTCGGGGCAGTCGATTTTTGGGAGAAAAGAGCTTTACTTTCGGCTTGCCGATGGTACCAGATATTTCCTCAACTTTAAGTATACAAAAAATAAATTATGTCAAAATTTCCCTCATTTTTTACTGTTGTTTATATTTTAAATTAAATTATAATTAAATAAATAAAACATAATAAAAAATAAATTGATTAAATAAAATTAAAGTACAAACAAAAAAGGTTTAAAAAAAATTAATGTAAAATTATTGGCAAACAAGAAAATTTTTGGGAAATTCCCTTAGCTTTACACATGGGGCAATCGATTTTTTTTGGGAGAAAAGAGCTTTAATTTTGGCTTACCGATGGTTCCTGATATTCCCTCAACTTTAAATTTACAAAAATAAAACCTATGCTTAGCAAGGTTTCGAACCCACCAATTACATCCAGCAGCCCAACAGCTTGCACCACTACACCACTGGTACATATGCCTCATAGGTTTATGAAGGTTTATGAATAAGCAAATGCCTGAGGCCCAAGGACGAGGGGAAAAGGTGGGGGATAAAATGAATACCTACTCCCGTTCATTAGCAGATGCGAAGGAGCAGGGCAGCAGCAGCAGCAGCAGCAGCAGCAGGAGTTCGGACGGCAACTTATTTTCTGATTTTCTCCTTTAAATACATTGATTTTCGGGCATTTCTCGCGAGTGTTGACTAATTCGTGGATGCTCTTTCCAATGCAAAAAGAATTGGAGTAAATGGTGTCTGCTAGAGGCAGCTAAATTCTTATCATTTTTAAGATCTAGCATTGACCCTCAATTATGACACCTGGGTCGAAAAGAGTCACCTAACAAATTTTGTCAGAGAATTACCGTTTGAGTATAGACAATTAAATAGATGGTAAACAGTCAATGTAGTAAAATCGGGGCCCCGACGCATTAATTATTTAACATTTTGAAGTGATTTTACGATACAACGCCGTTCTCGCTGGGGAAAAGCTTTTTGAATGCGGTTTTTTGCTGTAAAATGGCAAGCAAACAGAGCCATACGTTGGCAATGTTACTTTTTATCTAGGGGCCACAGTAAATTTGCTAGATGCTCTGAACTGAGGTGCGACTTTTTACATTGGACATAATAACAATTACAATTTGATATGTTTCAAATGAAAATCACTTATACCAATGCTATATCATTTAAATAATCATTATTAATGCATAGAAACATGATCTACAATACTCTTTTATGTTAATTTGTCGTTTGGGTTTCTTGCTTGCCCGAGTATGAATGTGCGCTTTTCACCCTGAAAGAGTTTGACTTCAGTGCAAGCAACTATAGCATGCTACAAAACGTCATTTTATTCCTTCTATCGAAAGATGGAAGGTGAGGAGAAATGCGAAGATTGTTCAGAAGTCATTGGGGAAGAAGGAGCTGGGGGCAGGGGAAAATCTGGGCCTCGTTTACTCCGCTGCCTTGTTTGACCTGGATGTGGCTCTGTCTATCATGCTGACTGTATCAACGTTGGCCCTGAAGAATGGCTGAAAATGCGAAAGAAGAAACAGCTGGACTCCTACACCTGTGCTACCTGTCTTCATGGCCGCGGCAGCAGCCCAACCCAAATGGAGGAGGCAGAAGAAAGAACACTGCAACCCAGTCAAGAGGACCTTTTTGGCCAGCTTGAGCCTGTTGAGTGGGAAGCAACGAAGAAGATGGGAGAAGAAGTAGGAAGAAGAATCTCAAACTTACGATTCTTGAATGAATCAGTTCTATCGTCCTCATTTATAGTTTCTTTACCTTTTGATGCAGAAGAAAATCGAAAAAATAGTCTCATTCAACAAAGTAAATTACTGAAATTGTGAATCTCCGCTTCAGTGTTTTTTCTCTATTAGCTGGTTTCTTTATAATGCTTGTAATAAAGTTAGCTTGGGCATCAAGGTAATGAAATTTATTTTATTCATCTTATCATGAAACTAGCTTGGGCTCTAAGGCGATGAAATTAATTTTTAGACTCTTATCATGAAATTATACTTACAAAATTGTGAATGTCTAAAGAGCTAAGAGAGCCCAGAAAATGTTCACCATTGTTATGTTGCAGTTTTATGGCAGGTTAGAATAAAGCATGAAAAAGTTTAATTGATTAGCAGAAATATTCTGAGTCAAAATTTCCATCATGCAAAAGTAATGTTGGTAGCAAAAACAAAAAACTAGCAAAATATAAAAAAATAATATTTTAAATAATATTTTTCGCTATGATGCATATTTCTTATCAATATTAATAAATGTTTAGTTTTTTAGCTCTATCTGAACAATCGTTCCAATGTAGGTTAAATTTTCTGGGCTCTCTTAGCTCTTTAGACATTCACAATTTTGTAAGTATAATTTCATGATAAGAGTCTAACAAGGTAATATCGGCTATCGCCAATAAGTGCGCGGCCAATTTCCATATCAAAATTGCAAAATTAAAAAAAACATCACATATTTTTATAATCCTTACATCCTACTAGACAACTTGCTACTTGCAAAGACTACTTTGGATCAATAAACAAGAGCAAACAACTCATGAAAAGACTTGAGGATATTCTCAAGGACAAAAGGCATCAAATGCATCACATTGTCCAAGATAATGCTTGCTCAAACTTGCCTTGAAGGAATACTTAATTTATCACAAAAACATCAGACTCATGGGTAGGCCAGAATACGAAAAATTGGCATCATTCAATCCATTTTTTTTCAAATATTTTATTTGAAAGTTTGGAAAATAACCAGTTAGTTTCATGCAGAACTGTTGTAGCTTTAATTTAAAAAAAAGTCCGACAGAAAATGTTGAAAATTGGAGGAGCTATGAAGTTCCAAAGTCAAAAATTGTCCAAAAATCGCAAAAATGACAATAATTTCAATTGTTTCATATTTTCAACGTTTTCCGTGCATGGATCCCCCCAATTAATTTTGAATAATTCATCAAGACCGATTCATAGAGCTATCATATGCCATTATAAGTTAGGAATTCAGGGAGCGCCGAGACCCCTCCCAAAATGGCATCACCCGTATTATATAAGACTAGGTTGAGCTTCGCCGTCGCCTACGGCGACTATAAGGAAGCAGCTACATAAATTACTGATGACCATAATTTCAATTTATATGGGCACAAAAGCCGGCTGTAGAAAGAAGTTTTACTGCAATTTATTTTGTTTTTCTCCTACTATCCCCCAACGCGTTTTTTGGATAGTTGAATAAGATTTCATTTTTTCATTTTTGGGATTTTTTCATTTCAAAACTTTTATTTTGGGGAATTTTTGAATAAGTTTTCGGGGGGCAACAGTTTGAATTAAAAAAAGTTTTGATGCATTTATATACGTTTAAAGGACCTTTAAAATGAGGGGATGATTGATGAGTTTTAGGGGGGGGGGGGGTAGTTGGAATCAAAAAAAGTTGAACAGACAGTTGAACTTTATTACAAATTAATATTGATGCGTTTTAACATGTTTGAACCATCTTTAAATGGGGGGATAATTGGATAAGATCTCATTTGGGGGAGGGCTCCAAATTACAAAAAAATAATAAAAAAATAATGCTGATGCTGCCGCATTAGACCACTTAATACAATTTGTATTTATTAAAAAGCCACCAGAAAAATTATATTGTGGGTTCAAAACGCTGTGCATACTTGTGCGTGGTCTAAAAACTTGAAAAAATTGCAAGTTTTGGAGATTTTAGGCGGTTTTCCAATATTTCAATAATTTACAAATATTTTACGCATCTGGGGCCCCGATTTTTTGAAATATATGCACAAAAATTTTTTGAAATCGATGCACTAAAAATGATGCACATGATCGATGCACATGAATGATGCACATTTTTTGAAATCGATGCACTAATAATCGTTGCACATGATTTTTACCCCATTAAAAAAACAAAAAAATATATATTAAGGTTTCAGATTTCTTTGATGACAGGGATTTGTTTGGAAAGGGGGAGGCCAAACGGCTGGGAGGGGTGGGGGCAAATGGCGAAGAAGGCCAGTGGTAGGGAGGGAGGGGGGTGGGCAAATGGTAGGGTGGGGGGGTTCAAATGGATTGGGGGAATGTAATTGGGCTGCATGGGTCCCGCTACACGGGTGCTCAGCTTTTTTCATGCTTCTGCCTCTTTTGTGGTCCATCGACTCTTTTAAGGAACCCCACCCAGTGGCCAAATTACAGCCACACCAAGTGAATGCAACACCTGGCTGTCCTCGAGGGACGTCAAAGATTAGGCACCCAACCCGAATGGGGTTAGGACACCAATGAAGGACAGGTCTTGTTTGTTTGGTGATATTGATGTTTAATGACTGAAATTTAACCAGATTGGGTAGCTTCCCAAAACTGCGCAGTTCAAAAACATTGATAAAAATTACATTTTCAACATTTTGAGCACATTCCCATGATCGAGGCAAGCTGTTCCCCCCAAAATCGGCTTCCCCGACCCCATTTTACCCAAAAACATCTTCACTTTTGCACAGGAAGCTTCCCTCATGGCGCGCCCCGTGATTACCCACAAGACAGGCTCTACTATTATATATATAGATATGCGGAATTCGGACGAAAAATGGGGTAACTGCTTAAGCGGGCCTTGGCCGCCCGCCGCTTCGGGCAGGGCGCCAGAGCTCCTCCGGCCTCCGGGCACAGGTGCTACGACCCTACGCTTCGCCTAGCATGCTTCGCATGCTAGGCTACGCTCTGGGGCCTCCGCACCCATGCCCTCCGGCCTACGGAGCTCTGACTGCCCTGCCCTCCACGGCAGGCGGCCTTCGGCCGCGCAAAAAATAATTTCATCGCCTTAGAGCCCAAGAAATTGAAATTAAGTGCTTCAATGTTTTTTGTTCAAATTGGTCCCAAATGAGGAAAACTACGAAGAGATCAGATTTCAAAATATGATGAATTTAGGCATAAAAGTGATATTTTTAGGTGTATTTGAGACCAGACCATCGATTCAGGGCCTTGGAATTAAAATTCAAGGCAAAACATTTTTTGGTCAACTTTGCCCCATGTTATTGGGCTGGCGCGAGGGAGCATAGCGACCGTCAGCGCCCAGCCCCTCTTTTCGACCCAAGTGTATGTTTTGAGGGTTATTGCTAGATCTTAAATTTGATAAGGCTGCTGCTCGTTACAGAACGCTCCAATCGCTCTATTTTTTTCACCATTGGAAAGAGCAACATCAAATTGACTATAGTTTATCTTTTGAGTTTTGCACAAAACGTTTTATTTTAAGGTGAAAAATGCAAAAAACCATTTGTCCGAACTCCTTCTTCTTCTTCTTCTCCTTCTCCTTCTCCGCATCTATTCAATGGACGATAGTAGGTATCCATTTCATCCCCCACAACCCTTCCTCGGGCCCCTGGGCCTCATGTATTCACTTTTATTCATAAGTCTTCAGTTAAACGACGATGCATATGCACCAGTGGTGCAGTGGTCTAAGCGATTGAGCAGCTGGCTGGATCTGGGAGGTTCGAATCCTTTGCAGGCAATCATTTTTATTTTGGAAATTATAAGTTGAGAAAACCACTGGTACCATCGGCAGGTCAAAATTAGAGATCTTTTCTCCCAATATGTTAGTTTGCCAATAAATTTGACTTGTATTTTTGATATTCTATTCAAATATTTTCTTTTTGTTATACTTTTTAAATAAGTTTGTTTTTTATTTGTTACTTATTTTTTTATCCAATAATATCTTAATATATGTTCGATTCTTTTATGTTTGTTAAATTTTTAATGAGTTTAATTTTATTTATTTATTTTTCATATATTATAAAATAATTACAATTTTATTTATACATTTTATACTAAACTACTATATAAATTTATACTAATTTTATACTACATTTTATACTTTTATATTTTATATTAAAAGTGGAAGAAATTTCTGGTACCATCGGCAAGCCAAATGTGGGTCTCTTTTATCCAAATTTTTTAATTTCCTCGAGCCAAAAGTAGAGGGAATAAATCTACAAATAGTGGGTTCTGGTGCGTGATCTGCGTTTTGTTTTTGGGCACGCATGAAAAGAGACACTGTACCGCGTGCCAAAAACAAAATGCAACTGTCCTAGCAGCAGATTCCACTAGTAGTAGATGTATTTCCTTGACTTTTTGCTCGAGGCAATTACAAAATTTGGAGAAAAGAGACCCACATTTGGCTTGCCGATGGTACCAGAATAGCATAGGGCGAATTCTTGACCTGTCTGTACACTTTGGATAATTTTTCATGTATTTAAACTAAAACCCAGCAGTTTTTTTGCCAAGTACCTGCCTAAGGCTTACATTGATAAGCTCACAGAAGGAAATTGAGCAGTACTGTGTTCCTGAAGAGCGAGAGGTTTTTTAGCATCAAAATTTTACATCAGCAAAAATGCCCTATGCTATAACATAGGCATTTTTCTGGTTCTCGTCATGTTTGGGTCTATATCTCATCTGGCCCACCCCTTATTGGCAAGTTTGACCCCATTTTCTGGACCAAAATTTCATCAAAAATACGAAGGCGAAGACAAAAACCAGATTTAGAACCAAAAAATATGAGAAAAATACATTTTATCAAGAATCTACAAAATTTCAAATTATGCCATAGGTTTGGTTTTTCGATAAAAAATGAAAATTTCTGGTAAAAACATTAAAAACTATTGCCATAGCTGTGTACAGCTAATGTTAACAAATCGATCGATTCCCAACATGGGTACTTTTAGCAAAGGAATGGGTCTGCAATTTGAGTTTTAAGAAAAAAATCGCCGAAAACTCAATTTTTCCGACCTCCAACTTGTCAGAGCTGTCGTGCCATGAATATTGAGTTTTGACCCCAAGTGTTTTTATGAATTTTACTTCCCACATAGTGTACTTTTGATTCCTATCATAAAAAAGGGGGGTCAAAAAAGCATGGGTCTCTCATTCGTGCTCCTCTCAAAAACCGCCTCTTAAAGCTCTGTGTCTGCTGCGTCCATTGAGCCTACTCACAGCTCTGTAACATGCCCACGGAATTAATGGCATTGATTCATATTTTCAAAAGCCGTAATAGGGTTGGTCCTTGGCTAAGAGGGGACTGTGCTTACGCTCCGCTCGCACAGCCCCAATACGAAATAATGTATGAATAATGCAAACCAGTATGGTACTCACTTGGCCCGAGTTTCATTGAAAAGTGACCATAGTTGAATTTTTGTCCAGAAAGTTAATACATTGCGGTATGCGTCTGTTTTCCATCTAGTTAATTGTCTATGGTTTGAGAGGTCATATATATTTATAGACAAAAAGTCAGCCATATGTATAGACCACAAAGCGGCCCTTTCGATTTTCATTTCACAGTCAAAAACCTGAAATGCACAGATTAGTGTTCAATGGCATCCAAGAATGTATAGGGCATAGTTGAAGGCGAAAGGTGATTGATGAAGCTGGGACAGAACATGAAAGGAGATTGAGAAGAGCCGGCAGAGGGGCGCACAGTGAGCAAAGGGATATTGTAGATACCGCAACCCCCAGCAAAGTCCATGGAGTCATAGACAGTGCCACTTTGCCTGTGTCATTCTTAACTGGCATCAAATTAACCTCCCCACCTTTTGCTTTCACTTTCATTTTAAGCCCTTAGACCTAAAAAAGTCACTGCTAAGTACCAATGAAAAGATGTGGCCCCTCTTGTTTCTATCTATTCCCAGGCTTACTTAGGTGGTGCAATGAGTGGCCGCTTGCTGATTGCCTCCCATTCACCTGCAGCCATTTATCGCCCACGTACAGCCTCACCCGCCCAGCACAGACAGCAAACTCCACAACTTTCATTGCCCACTCCATTGCTACTTCCTTTTCTCAAGCCAACTACCTATCCACTATCCACTAATGCCCGAATGCTTAGTAATACTTTCTGGCTAACCCACTTATTAGCATAGTCTCACAGTATTCGCTCAAATAGAAAAATAGAACTAGAGTGGAAGCATTGAAGGGAACTAATTGCTTACCGATAGCAGTGAGGCTGAAAATGGAGCAGTTGCATTTGGTTGAAGATGGAAGAGTTCCGCCCAAAGGCCAGAGGAGGCAGCTCACATGGATTCGCATCTTTTTTCTGTCTACTCCCAGGCTAAAGTAATATAAGGGGGAAAAGGTCTCCACTAAGTTTCGATGAAACGATGCGGCTTAAAAGAATCCACAACTCTAATTGCTCACTCCATTTCTACCTAATTTTCTCAATTTGATTAACTATCCACTAATGCCCAAACGCTTAGTATTATTTCCAGTCTAGCTACTATTAGTTCACTTACTAGCATATTTCCTTCCAAGCAGCATCTCACAGTATTCGCTCAAATGGAAAATAAATATAGAATGGAAGTCTTGAAGAATACGGATTGCTTACCGATAGCAGTGAGGGTGAAGATGGAGCAGTTGCAATTAGCTGACGATGGAACAGTCCGAATAAAATCCAGCGCGTAGAACGAAGTTGAAAGAGTTGACCGAAGCAGACCGTTGTGAAGCAGAATGAAGCAGGCCCTTGTGGTTTTCCTCCTATACCCCCTACCCACCCCTCCTGCCCAATTGATGCCCCCTCGCCACAGTAGCCACGCCCCCACCTACTGTCCCCGCCAATGCTGGCTGCTTGCCAACGTTGGCAGCTTGCCAATGTTCGATGGCCCCTGGCCCCACTACCCCCTTCCCCCAAGCTACTGACCGCGCCCCCACCCTACTGACCTGCCCCCCCCCCCCCCCCCCCCCCCCCCCGCCCCCCCCCGCCCCCCCCCCCCCCCCCCCCCCCCCCCCAAAAAAAAAAAAAAAAAAAAAAAAAAAAAAAAAAACCCCCCCCCCCCCCCCCCCCCCCCCCCCCCCCCCCCCCCCCCCCCCCCCCCCCCCCCCCCCCCCCCCCCCCCCCCCCCCGCCCCCCCACCACCCGGCCTGGTGGGGTACTCACCCCTCCCCCACACTATTGATCCCCCGCACTACCAACCCTCCCCCTTACCTGCCCCTCCTGTCTGTTTAACGGCCCTGACTCCACTACCCTAGCTACTGACCCCTCCCCACCCCACTGACCTACACCCTCTGGTGGCCTCCCCTGCTCCCGCACTATCGACCCTCCACCCCTTTGCCCCTTCAATGCATCCGAATAATTCCCCTCTCCATGTACACCTCCATCATATCACTACCAGCTCCCTCCTAGTGAACTCTTTTGGATGGCCGATGGGCGCCATGTCATGGAGGGCAGGGCAATGCAAAGCTCCATAAGCTGTAAGGCATGGGTGCGCAGGATCGTAGCACGCATGCCCAAAAGGTTGGAGGAGCTCTAGCGGCCTGCCCAAAGCGACGGGCGGCCAAGGGCCGCTTAAGTCATTATATCATTTTTCGTCTGTCAGTTCAAATATATATATATATATATATTTGTATATATATATATATATATATTGGGCTTGCGTGAGTGGAGTGTTAGCGGAGCGGTAGCGCCAGGCCCCTCTTATTGAGCAACACAACCAATTGCAGCTTTCTCAAAGTTTGGCAAGTTGTAGATCGTCACACAGAAGTCAAAGAGCGCTGCAAATAGGCTCAATCGACGCGCCATGGTCGAATTGTGGGGGGTCCTCTCTAGACAAAATTTTTTTAGAGCTTTATTAAAAAAGTTATTTCCAAAAAACTTTTTTGAAAAAAAATATCCAGTGTCTTGGCGCACACCGTCCGTCTGTCCGTCCATC